>MWRK01032497.1:0-19951 GCA_002157035.1 Melampsora medusae f. sp. deltoidis
ACTAACCCGACATGTGTGGACAAGACGATCATCAATCATCTTATTCTTCTTACAAACATCAATCTGATGATGTCTTCTTACAAAAAAAGTTGAGTCTAGGTACTTGATTTGCGTTTGAAAAAGTTAGTATGACACACATCATAGAGTAGTTGCGCCCTACAGGGGGCGCGAGGGATGAACATCTAAACAGTCGATTCATAAGAAAATCAGAGAAACCCGCTTTTTGGATCCACCTGGCTCAGTACTTTCACAAGTTTGATGCAATTCATAACAGATCACAGGTTTACAGAACTTGAACACTCTGCAGGAATCGTCGAGATTTGTAGGGCAAGATGACGAACATATCGAGCACAAAGTCGACATATCCTCATCTTCAAGATCAAGATCTTTACATCTTGCTCTCTGTCTGCTCGGACGCGGTCAGGGTTTACGGCTAAGCATAGCACAGCTCATCTACCAAGTCCTGCATCCCCATTTCCTAATTCCTGGATATGAAGATCGGTCTGAAATCAGTTCAACACTTCGAAATCAGGTCATATGAGATTGATCATGGTCAATGACGTCCATTGGCACCTACGCGCGAGCTACCTTCCAAGCATCATTTACCCAAAGCCAGAAATGTATAAAAGCTCAAGTAGTTCTGGGTCTGGACTCTTTCCTCATCATCAATCATCCAGCTTTGAGTGAAGAGAATTACATTAGGTACGATCATACTATCTCTTCTTATTATAACCATTCAACTCAAGACTCTCTTCTCCATCATTGCGAAGAAGACTGTTTTCCAGTTCGTTTACTGATTTCTTTCTTGCATTGATAGAACCAATTAAAAATCCTTGTCATACCAACAAAAGCCCTTAATTCTACCAATATGTCGTTCAAACACATGCTTTCCTTCGTTCTTGTCATGTTTTCCGGTAAGCCTATCTCTTAATACTCTGTCTCCGAATCCAAAGCTCTGAGGTACATGTCACACGGAGTGTTGACTCTATTTCATCATGTTTTAATTAGTCTTGAACATCGATCAAGGAGTCACGGCTGTGCCAATGGATGCTAGCATAGTGTGAGTCAAGTGATACCATACATCCACTTGCTTCAATTTCTATCGGACCCGTCTCATTACTTTTTACATCTTTCATAGGCCTAGATCAGTGGAGCATAATCTTGGATCAAGATTGGAGAATCCCACTCTCTTTGCTCGAGATGACTATGTGAAGGTAAGCTCTTACGTCTGATTAATTCTTGTGTAATGATTCTGCTGACATGTTGAACGCGCCAATTCTTCTCACCTCACACCAACGATGCCTGCGTCGTCCACTACAATCCGTCAAGACACCGTCCTATCCCGAGAAGCCCAAAGCTGAGAAGCCTAAAGCTGAGAAGCCTAAAGCTGAAAAGCCTAAAGATGAAAAGCCTAAAGATGAGAAGCCCAAAGCTGAAAAACCAAAATACGAGGTACCAGTATAAGCTCTTAGGTCTGATTAACCCTTGTGTAATAATTCTGCTGACATGTTGAACACGCCAATTCTTCTCACCTCACACCGACGATCCCTTCTATCGTCCACTACAATCCGTCAAGACACCGTCCTCTCCTGAGAAGCCTAAGGCTGAGAAGCCTAAAGCTGAAAAGCCTAAAGCTGAGAAGCCTAAAGCTGAAAAGCCCAAAGACGACAAGCCTAAAGCTGAGAAGCCTAAAGGTGAGAAGCCTAAAGCTGAAAAGCCTAAAGATGAGAAGCCTAAAGCTGAGAAGCCCAAAGCTGAAAAACCAAAATACGAGGTACCGTTATAAGCTCTTAGGTCTGATTAATCCTTGTGTGATAATTCTGCTGACATGGTGAACGCGCCAATCCTTCTCACCTCACACCGACGATCCCTTCTATCGTTCACTACAATCCGTCAAGACACCGTCCTCTCCCGAGAAGCCTAAAGCTGAGAAGCCTAAAGCTGAGAAGCCTAAAGCTGAGAAGCCTAAAGCTGAGAAGCCCAAAGATGAGAAGCCCAAAGATGACAAGCCCAAAGCTGACAAGCCCAAATCTGAGAAGCCCAAAGATGAAAAGCCCAAAGCTGACAAGCCCAAAGCTGACAAGCCTAAAGCTGAGAAGCCCAAAGTTGAAAAACCAAAATACGACGTACCGGTATCTACAACCTCCTAAAATTCCTATCAATTTCAACTTAGGAGACGATTTTATCTACAAATTAGTTTCAAGTTGTTTGTTTTATCTCACTCGTTATCCTATTTGAGAAATCTGTGCTCCAGCTTGAAAGTCGACTCTTTATTATCCTGTCTTGTTGATCTACAAAAGAATCTTACTTGAATCTTGTTTAATTCTCTTGATTGATAGTAACCTTCTTTTTCTCTCTCTCTTGAAATCGAAAACATTCATTCTTTTCACCTGAATTTGATACTACCTAAGTAAAGAAAAATCTTTGCAATGAGAAGTTTGCTGAGAGATGAATGAACTTTGAGTTAGTTTGGAGACTTTTTCAAAAATTCAACATCTTGTTGAACCAGGTGAAGTTTTTTTTATCGCTCTCTCTATAATATCTGATTTGTAACCCAAGTCATAAATTTCTCTCTATGTTCTCATTTTTGATCATGCAAACAAGGATTTGTGTAAGGATTCAAATTCTTGTTTGATCCTTTCTTCTCGATTATGTGTACCTCGAGATCAAGAAAGGATCAGTCCCAAAATTCATCAAATCTGATTGTTCCTAATTTTCACCTCGAAATGGCACTTGAAGCAACGATATGGCTAAGCCTATATATTCGACCTCTGATTCTTGCGTATTGTCATTGACCTTTGAATGCACTGAAAAAATGTTGCTGGATCTGCCTCTTACTTTTGCTCATGGATTTGAGTAGGCCAGCAGTACTCCAAGAAGAGCTTGCAAGGTGACAGAATTAAATATCCAGCATTGAATGACTTCTGGCAAGGAACAAGGTTCAAATACCAGGAATCCTCATTGACTGCAAGTGATTCCAAAACCCGGTCGAGTCAAGGGCTGAATCCACCATCGGGTCTCGCCCGCGTCCAGCCTTGATGGGCCATGGCCGGGTCTTAAGCTCCTATGACCCCAGCGACTGTAGATGTTACATGTGAGATCGACTTCACCTCTCACTCTGACTCTGATATCTTTCTCCTACATACTTTATGTTGACTTCTTCAAAGCCTTTATTCTTCTTTTATCTTTCACTGTGAAATGGATTCAGCAGATTATTCATACGGCGAAGGTGCCACCAATTTCCCCGACAAGACAGCTGGTGGAGTCTCCAAACTCGGTGGAATCACTTTCGGAACCGACGAAGATAGTTTTCACAGTGATGAATTCGATCGTGAATTAGGAAAGGCTTTGGCAGTAGGAGCAGCTCGTCGTCAACAATCGAAAAAAGATAAAGGATTCTTGGCTCGTAATTTGTTAAGCGCCGCCGATGAAAACTTGAGTCCAGATTCTTCAACTGAGCCCAACAGATACCGTGATAATGGCGAAACATCAGAAAAGGCCAGTGGAGTTGACCAGCCAAGAAGCCAGCGTAATACGAATGCTTCGAACCTCCAATCAGGATCAAGACCTACCATCAATCATCCTAATACCCCTTCCCGCGTCACTACAAGACCCGGCAGACCTGCCAACACATTTGACAAACTTTCTCCAGTCGCCGTGCGGAACGTCTCATCCAAACGGAAACCTTCAAGGATTGGGTCATCTCGTCTTCATAATGGTCAAACATCATCGGACTCTCCGGACGGCACTGCTCTAGAAGACTCAAACATGAGCTCAATTCATCAGACTCTAAATGACTCCGCAGCTTTCGCACTAAGTCCTCCAGCTAGCCCTGAAGTGTCAAGGCGAAGTAGCAGCAATGGGGGAGCATCTCAACCCGTAACTGGAAAGAAGAACGCAAGTGGCATATTGCCGAAACGTAGCTTGGCTTCAGATACTTCACGCGGGAAAGGCGCTCATCTGACTTTACGAGAGCAAGAAAAGGTAACGACAGTTTCTGATGTTGGGCTCAAATTGGATGCGCGGTATTGACAGGCCTCTGGCTTTTATGACAGGTCATTGATGAAGTGAAGAAGGAAAATTTCAATCTTAAACTCAAGATATACTTCTTAGAGGACCGCCTGGCCAAGTTAGCGCCTGATCAAGTTGACCTTGCACTTAAAGAAAATGTGGAGATTAAAGTCGAGTTTCAAACGGTCCGACAGGAGCTGAAGCGATACAAACGTCTACTCCTCGAAGCTGAGCGAGCCATCGCACAAGCGAAAGCGGAGCGTGATGAAGTCATCTTACAACAAACCCTGCAATCTCAAACCGGCTCTCCTCGTCTTCAAGATAAAGCAGCTATCACTCGGCTCGAATCAGAACTTCGACAGTGTCAAGAACAGCTGGAAACCACGAAGACTGCAAATGCGAAAAAAGTATCTGATCTAGAAGCCGAGTTGCGGCAGAGTAAAGGAAAACTTGGAAAAGGATTCCATCAAGACACAGAAATCTCTAGCATGCAAGCGCGCGGCAACAACAAGGCCAATCAGCCAAGACTACGTCAAAATCAGAACATTGAAGACTGGGTCAAAGAAGAACATTTGCTCGAAATTAAAAATCTCAAAAGTGAACTCACTGAAGAGCGTCAATCGAGGGAAGATTTGATGGCCGATCATCAAGATTTGAAATTTCAGCTGTTAGAAGCACAAAATGCCTTACATGACACAAGGTATGCTGGTCGAAGGACAAGTCGAGTGGACGAATTGGGGACGGCAAGCGATACAATGAGTCGTACTCATAGCAGACTTGATGACCACGACGAATATAGAAAATCTACAAATACACCTGCCTCGACTGCCGCCTCTGCTAACCGTATCAAGGATTTGAAGAAAGAAGTTGATAATATGTACTCGCAAATGGCAATTCTGGAAGATGAAAATGCCTCTCTAAGGTCTCAGATCACTGCTCAAGTCACAATGCTGACCACAAGGAATACCGAGAAAGAAAAATTACAAGATCAGGTTCATAATCTCAAAAGGCAAGTGATCGAGCTGGAGGAAGACCTTCAAAGGGGAGACTGTGAGATAGAAAAGATCCAGAATCGTAACAATGATCCGATAGAGGGTGATGAACTAAGAGAAGTATGTCCAGTCTGTCCGCTGTTTTCTAGAGCAAGTTTGACTGATTACCCTACACCACAGGAGCTCAACTTGTACAGAGATAAGCTTGCCTCCGCTTTGTTGAACCTCGAAAAACGCGAGAAGGAGATCGACGAGCTTAATCAGGAATTACAAGAGAGAGAAAACCTATACGCACAACAGATGGATCAAGTGAACCAAGAATGTTCCACTGATCTAGAATCTGCCAAAGCGGAGATGGACCAGTTGCAAGATGTGAGCACGTGTCTCAAGAAATTATTGACAAAGGTTGACACCTGATGTTTGATTTCAAACTCCTTCTATAGATGATCGATGAGCGAGAAGATCAACTTGAGCGTTTGAGTGAACAATTACGTGGCATTGTGCTTCTACAAGAGAACACGGAGAGATCTTTGCGAGAGACCAATGCTAAATTGGAAACAAAATCTCAAGATTTAGAAGCCGCCCTCAATGAACTCGAGGCTACTCAATCGGATCTCAAAGAGGTAAGCTTTCTCTATCAGTGTGCAAACTGCTCATAGAAGCTCATCGGTCTTATTCGTGTATGGTACATATCAGATTGGCGCTGGTAACCTAGAGCTTGCAGCAGAAGTGGAAGAAAAAGAGGCTCTTGTCAACAATCTCAACAACGAACTCGACGAACTGGACCGTGAAACCTCGAATCGCACAGCCGTCCATGATCAAGTCGTCGCTAAACTGAAACAGGTGGGTTTCTTGTCTACCAACGTTCTCAATGTCTCGATCTTCCGCTTATCTCACCTCACCATCCACAGAAACTCAGCAATACGAAGTCCGAATTGAACGAGCTCACGATCCAATATGAATCATGTCAATCGGAGGTCAAGTTTTTGCGTGAAAAACATGAAGAACTGGCCTTGAGACAAGCCGAGATGGAAGAACGACGCCGCAGTGAAGCGGACGTTCGACGAAAACTAGAGCGTGATGTTGATGACCTTGAAAGGGAGCTCAGAGATGCTCGAGAGGAAAATTCAATGCAGATCCTTGCAATGAAGAAGGAAAAGCGGGAGATACAGGCATCTTTCCAGCAAATGTTAGATGCTAAACAGAAAGTATGGCAATACCTTTTTCTTTCATCTTCCATGCCTGTGAACTTATTTTGGATTGTGATCCGTAGGCCCTATCTCAAGCGGAGAGCGACCTTGCTCATGCCAAAGGACGGCTGGAAGCACGTGAAGAAGATGTAGAGAAGATGCAAGCGGCTTTGAAGACTGTAGAGACTGAATCTTTCAGAATCAATGAATCTCAATCACACGATCGATTCTCGTTGGAACTAGAGATCGAGAGGCTACACAGGGATCTGGCTAATGCTGCCAAAGATTCGAGCGAAGCCAAACTAGACGTCAGCAAAGCGCAAAATGAAAGCAGGGCATTGAATTCTAAAGTCATCACTTTGGTAAGTTTGAAATTCAGTCTGGTCAATGAATCGCTGCTAATCTTGACTTTAACGTAGCAACAAGAACGAGATGAACTAAGCGACCAATTAGACCAAGTCAAAGAGTCGAGGAGACAACTCAATGAAAACTTTGAAGAACAGTCAAAGGTATATGATCCTTCCTTGAGCTTTCGTCTTCGAGTAACATTTTTTGATTTTGTCTTTTGTCAGACTATCCGCCAAGTACAAAACGAGTTGGCAAGTGCTAAGGATCGAATCCAGACTTTGGAAGATGACCTTTCACAAGATCACAAGCGATTATCAAAGACCGAGACTCAGTATCGCGAGCAACTCAGTGAACGGAACACCTTGTTGTTGACTATCTATCAGTACATCGACAAACTTGTAAACAGTGGGAGCAGCCTCGTAAGTTTCCCTCTTTACCTTCCTCTCCACATCCTTTCTCGTATGGAAAGCTTGTCATCTTACGTGGGATATCTCACTTACCATCGAAACTGGCTATATTTTGAACCTTAGAAAAAATCCGGCGGTCAGTCGGATGCCAAGCCTTTCTCAAATTTCTCCGTGTTCCACGACTGTGTAATCAATCGATTACGAAGTCTAAGTGCCATCCAATCTGGATTCGACACAAAGATCAAAGAGTTTGAAAACAGACTCGAAAAACAATATGCGTATGTACCAATTGATGCTTTTGATGAGTCGGACTTTTCGCTGATATCTGTGAAACATGGTCATATCGTTTGATTTAGTTCCTTGAAGCGACAGCATGATAGTCGAATGCGGCAGCTGGATCAATTTGAGACTACCATTAAGGCTGCTACCGACACGCAACGTCAATGGCGAGCCCGGCTGACAACAAAACAGGGTGAAGTAGAATCGGCCCGAGAGACAACCAGTGAACTGCAAAAACAGATAAATTCTCTGAAACAAAGAGCCTCATTATCCGGAACGTCGCCTGGATCAATAACCGAACATAAACAAGCCGTCAATCGAGCATCGCAACTTGAGAAACGATTGTTAGCTACTCAAACTCAATTGAAAACAGCTGAAGAGAAATTAAATGAAGCCAAAGTTAAAGTAGCTACAGCGGAAGGGAGTTGGCAAGCTCGGTTGAGAGAATTACAAGAAAGAAATCGAGAATTAGAAGAAAAAGTAAAACGTGAACGACAAGGTGCTAAAGAGCGAATGAACGAATTGACGACTCAAGTTCAAAACCTTAAGGAACAAGTAGATGCTTCTGACAGGAGGGGCAAGCAACTTGATTCTGTGATCAAAGGCAATGCTGGTACATCCACTTGAGCGGAGCATTAAACTTACCTTCCCGAAACCCCATTGTGTTCATCATCAGTAACGTTCAGGCAAGCTGATTTATTTCAAGGCTAGTGATTCTGTTTTGGTTTTTGCTGTTCTTGTAAAAGTATCAATCCTTTTTTCAGTGTACATGTATTTCAATACTTGCTTCTTTTTCTGCATTCTGATTACGTAATTTATATCGCTATTTTTAATGAGCTGCAATGTAAGATTGGTTGAGTATTCGCGATGACCCATTAAATTTTTGTTCATCGTTGAGAGTTAACTACCTAATCTTGGGTGGCCCGTGATCTGTCTTTAGAGATGAAATCGAAATCATAAGATCTCCCAAAAACACGTACAACTTGGTTCAGGGGCCACCGCCTGCGAGGGACTCGGTTGATACCTGTGCCATGACACACCATCCATACTTCCTAATCATCTCATCATGCATTGATTTACAGACGCTTAAGCTACAATACCTTCCACGAACCAACTTTTTGACAGTCTTTGCCTTGATCCACTCGTTCGACGCTGCCGCCGTTCCAGTTTCACGTTGTTTTCACCCACATCTGAACGTTCTGCTCCGGATTTTCATCAACTCCGAGTCTGACTTTTCAACTCATTCAGATCACATCAAGATTTTAACTCAATTTTAACGAGTTTATGACAGTCAAAGTTGATTGTCACCATTCGGTCATCTTTCCTCTAAAGTTTACTCATCTTTCCTCTTCATTCTATCAAGGTTGAAATAACAACACATTAAATTGGACTCGGAGTCGATGTGAAGTCGGGGCAAAAATACACTTCTCAACAAACACAATCAACCATTGAGTTAAAGTAAAGAATTACAGTCAATTTGAGGGAAGGAGGAGGTTTCGAGAAATTTTGTCTCATCTTCAACATAGAGAGCGTCAGAGTTTATTTTCGTGAATGTACATTTTTAGAGATACATCCAATGTTGTAGGGATGTGTTTTGAACATTATTGATCCATAAAGATTTCATTTTTATTCATCATGCATATCCAAAATGTATATCTCGATGTTTTTCATAGGGTCTACATGATGTAAGTTTTATTGGTGTTACTCAGAGTCAAAGTCTGTTGTCAGAAAAGACTGGCCAGCAAGTATTCACTTTACGAATGTTTTTTCCATAAATCATTCATGAGGGAGGGAATAAGCCTATTCGAGGGCGCGGCGAACGCGCTTGTGAAGGGCTTATTTAAGCTCAGGGTGGAAGGCAAGGGCAAAGGATATTCCAAAGTTCCAATTTTCAAGTCACAGGATTGAATGCCAATCTTGCGCATGTGATTATGTCAGTTAAGAGTTCTTTACAATCCCTTGGGGTGGTTTCCCAGTCTGCCATCTGGTGAGACGGTCTCTTCACTTGGTGGTACAGGGGATCCTTAAACGATAAATGGGGTCTGCGAATTGCGACTGAAATTAGGGGAAATATGATCAAGACGCAAACATGATAATGCAAGCTCATGCAAGTGCATTCCAACTTCCAAGCCCTTGGGTTAGGGTTTAGTTATCATGCAAATCGACAATGTAGTGAATCATCAGAGGAGAGCCTTTGATCTCTTGATGGCCGCGTTGAGAATAAAATGTCGATTGACACATTGTTTTGTGATTCAACATAGAAATGCAGAGATGAAGAATTGGCGGGTGAATTCCAAAGAGGAGTTGCCAAAGCCGGCTGATGAGGAAGTCCAGTCGGAGTTCACATACATACAGATATTGGAGATCATCAAGACAAAGTTGTCAGTTTATGATGGTCGATGGCGAGGGTTGAATGATGATGGTAAAGTTGGCTAGCTTGTGGAATGTGTTAGTTTGATGGTCTTCACAAGCTCAGTTTTATGAATCAGGTATCATTGACTCAGACTAGAGACTGACTCCGCAGAATGTTGATAGTGATGATGATGAAGAATGGATGGCTGGCACTCTTGGTGTTAATGATAGGTGGCGAAATTGATGAAATGATTTGTCTCAGAAAAAGCTGTTGAATCTTCATTCTCATCTTCTTTCTTTACCGCCCTTCCTTGACTTTTTTTAAATTTCTTATTTACTTCTTACTACTTATCATCTATACCATCATCAACAATTGAACAACATCATTAACATCACCATCCTCATATTTCAGATATCATTCGAACAACCATCAGCTACAACTACCAACACTGTCTCACTCGATCATCCTCTGCAATCTCAACGACCAATTCTTACGGAAGTGAACTACAAAAGAGTCAAGAGCTAATCGCAAATCCTTGGGTCAATCAACCGATTTAACGGCCGAGGATAAATACAGTTTGAAAGCGATCTGCAAGCGACTTTTGAGCCGAGGCCGAGCGAAGTGAAAAACGATGCCGAGGGTCGAATTCGTGCAATCGCCGGTGTACCGGGGCTCAGAGCGAGGAGATTCTGGACCGAACAACGCCGTGACTAGTGGGGAGCGATTAGATGAGGAGAGCCCAGGGAGCGAAGGTGATTCATCTTCATCGGTAAGTAGCTCATAACTCTTTTCAGACATAATATATACCACCATTTAACCTCATCTCATCTTTCGATCGAACCCTAACTCAGCTCGTTGGCATTCGTCCGTTATCTTCAATTGGAAATCCATCTCACCTGAACGGGCATCGTCATCACCGTAAGAGGACTGAATCCGGGCGTTCATCTAGTCCCTCCACTACTGACTCAAGCATCGGCTCACGGCTTGGAAGTGAACGTCTACTCCGCATCTCTACCCGGAATCTATCCCATTCATGCTCGCCACCCATCTCGGACATTGATAGTAGTAGTAGCGGTAGTAGCAGCAGAAACAGCATTCAAATTCGTGATAAGCCACGGAGCATCTCATCACCTCATTCTTCACCAAAGTCTCGTAGACAGCGCCGATCACCATCCTCTGCCATACACCCTCACCCCTCTGCAACGCTTAGCCCTGCATTCACTCCTCGCAACGGCTCAAATCACTCTAACGCATCCCGACATTCTGGCCCCTCAGCTGGTTCCCCTTACACCCGTGGTCCTCAACTGAAGATGATACCTTCTATTCTCAAAAACAAAACTCCTGAAGCAGAGGAACCTAGTGGTTCATCCTATGGGTTCGGTCCTGCTGATGACGCAGATAGTGGTAGTGATGTAGATGACTTCGAAGGCGAGGACGGTGATGAGGGCGAAGCTGATCAGCGTTGGGCCCATCACTATTGGCAAGATGAGGGTACTCATCTTTCTGCACCACCAGATCCATCACAACCTAATGGTTCATATCCATCTCAGCCACCACATACACCGGGACGGATGGCAAGTACCATACGGCGTCGAATTCTTCAATTCAAGGAGCTCAAAGGTGTCACTGCTTATGATATCTCCGCACGTCGGTTTACAGATGATGATAGTGGCGGGAGTGGCTATATCGATCTAGGGGGTCAGCCTTCACCTTCGAGTACCATTGGGCATTCTCATAATGATCTCAGGCCGGAAGAGCGGGAACGATTCGAATGGCAGGATATGTTAACAAACGTCTTGACTGGTGAGGTTTTGAGGACCGAAAAGACTCGAATCTCTGAAGTATCGGGTGGCAAGGAAGCTACGATCAGACAACAGGACGCCTCAAGGATGTCTGACATTTGGGTTGGTCTTAGGGCTTATCTACGATGCCGTACTGTACCCGACGAGCAGCGCTATCTAGAAGGTGCCAGATTACAGATGGATCATGTATTGGAGGATGTACATAAGTTCAAGGTAGCATTTGGAACCCCAAGAGATGAGGCTATAAGATTGGTCCAATCTCTCTTGCATCGCGTCGATTGGTGTGAATCTTTATACCCATCTAACAAATTCATGTGGAGGGAGCGACCAGCGTGGAGGGAAGCCGATTTTGTCTCCAAATTAGAGACCCTTCGCTCTTGGGATAACAATCATCGCGGATTGAGAATGCAGATTGGAATCTTGCAGAAATTCATGAGTAGTGATAAACTCGAGGGCATCAATCCGTCGTCTCCTCCGCAGTCATCGTCGTCATCCAATGCAGCTATCACAATCAATGCAGCTGATCCGAATCTATCCCAGTTCTCACATTACGAAATGGCGAATGGCCAGCTTACCTCCTTCAGACCAACCAAACAACTCCTCGAACCTTCTACTTTTGTCGAGCGAATCTTACAGGAAGGTTCACTGAATCGTCTTTTTGCCGAAAACACCTTCGACTCGCTCAATACACTCATCGTTCGTGCAAAGGAGACAATGATCAAGTTTGCAAAAGCTTTTGAGAGACTAAGGCTTCCATCGTACCGCAATGACTTGATCATTTTAGCGAACTTTGCTCCATCCTTAATGCAGGAGGTGCTCAGAATTCGATTACAAAATGCCAAACTACTGAAGAGTGATTTATCTGAACTATCGTTGGTATTACTGCAGCAGCTCACAGATGATTTCAGAACTGGTTTAACTCACGCCACAGCAGTTAAGAAATCGTGGATGAAAATCATGGATCAAGAGCCAAATTGGGATATGTGTCTTCCAGATGCAGATCGCCGGGCGTTCGATGAGACTTTGACACAAGCGCTCAAGTTTTTCTTTAGACTATTGGATACACATATCCTTACCGGAAGTAACAAGACTTTGGACTCTAAAGATACGGAAATCGTCGAAGGCGAATGGAGCTTTTTGAAATCTGCAGTAGCTGAGATCCAAGGTGGAGACGTGCTCCTGGGTGAACATTATAGGTCAGTCTTCGTTCGCTTTTCTCTTCTTATTTATAATTCGACAGTCGGTGATCGAGAGGCCAATCTTTCGTCTTGTTCTGACTATGATTGAAATTGTCTTACTCAGTACTCTGACCCATCGGCTCATGTCCCGTGTTCATCATTTCTTTGATGCAAATCTAGTTATCCTAGAAAAAAGATTGAGCGCAAGGAAGGTCAATATCCCCGAATTGATCCGATGGAATGACCTCATCCTCTCTTCTCTACGTCAGCGGCATCGTAAAGTCTTACGGTTCAGCCGAACTATTCTCAGTCGCTTTGAAAACTCCGCCGAGTATGCTTTAGAAAAGAGCGCAATCGACCTTAGTTTGTTTGTCGGTGGCCTAAATGAGACTAATCATTTTTTGATCTACACCGGCAACTTTGAGCGTGATGGTATTTATCTGGTTGGCTCTCCATCTTTAAGTCAACGCCCCGACATCGTCTCAGAACTTCTATCGAAGTGCTTCCATATCCAAACTCAACCTGATTATGAGCCACCTACAACGAGGAATAACAAATCATCTCCACCTTCACCTCCCCAGGCTTCGTTCCCACCGCCTCCATCTACTGAGCCTTTACCGGCCGAGGATGCCGTCGCGACAGCTGAGGCACCCGTCAACGAACCATCAAATGACGACGATGAAGAATTGGATCATGAGTCGAATCATACTCCTAAAGTCATCTATCCTCATTATATTCTGATCTTATCCCCACGAGATCCATTCATGTGGACAGGTCAGGTGATGAACATTGATTTGCCGAGGGTGGAATTGGATGTACGGGATCATCGAGTCCGGCTAGTGGCTGATGGGCCTGGTCAACACCTTTACCTTGCTAAATCCGCTTTCCTGGGCACTTTTCCCGCTTTTCGAGCTCTCACTGTGGTGGATCAGAAAGCCCATCTTTTCCGAGTCAATCGAGAAATCAAAAAGATCAAACGCGCTAGTTATCGGATGAGTGAAACGGTGATAAAGAGTGTAGATCGAATCATCCAAGCAGTCAAACAGGTTCCTGGATCCGAACCTTTGCTTACAGCGTACTTTAGCTTCGCAGCCGAATTGTCTGAGCGTAGCATGAGATACATGGAGAAGGCTATTCGCGAACGGTATACTGCTCTGTTGATCCAATTCGGAATCAAATGGATCACCTTTGTTTCAGATGACTGTAAGACTGATGATCTCAAGACTTTCAGGGCTGCTGTGAACGCTCTAGAGTTTGTGATGGAGAAGACTAAGGATGACATGATCCTTGAGCTAACGGAAGAACAATTTGTGCGCTTGAGATCAAAGGTAGCTAGATGTATGTCATTGTTAATATCACATTTCGATGTACTAGGCGCGAGGAGCAAAGCGGAGGCCAAGCAACAGAAAGAACGATTAGAGGCACAAAGGCAGGAAATGAAGTGGAGATTAGAAACCAAGATGGCTCATATGAAAGGTAGAGACTGGTCATTGACGGCCTCTGAAGGGGTTCAAGATCAGGGTAATGCGACCAGTAACGCTGGCCTGAATTCGGCTCTGTCCAGCCTGCGAGAGAGGCGAGACCGATGGCGAGGTCCTTTGGCTGCGTTAGACGCGGCTCGGCACGAGAAGTTGGCATCACTTGGATTAGCCGGGCAAGAATTAGATCACAATGCCACTGATAATCGTGGCCTACTGTTCCTTGCCTCATCTACCTCCAATATTTCCATACGTTGGCAGCAAGGTCGATTTGTGGGAGGTGGAACCTTCGGACAAGTTTATCTCGCTGTCAATTTGGATACTGGTGATGTGATGGCAGTGAAGGAGATCAAACTTCAGGACATTTCGACTGCGCCCAAATTGGTCGATCAGATTCGAGATGAGATGAACATCATGTCGCTTCTTCGGCATCCTAATATTGTGGAGTATTTTGGAATTGAGGTTCATCGAGATAAGGTTTATATCTTTCAAGAGTATTGTGAAGGGGGGACGTTGGCTGCGCTCTTGGAAAATGGAAAAGTAGAAGAAGAGGTTATTTGTCAAATGTATGCTCATCAATTGCTCGAGGGATTACATTATCTGCATTCGATGGATGTTGTACATCGTGATATCAAGCCTGACAGTAAGTTTACACTGATGTTGCCCCTATCTATCTCTCATCCATCTCTACTATTATCTTGCTGACTTGGAGTTTGCGTTGTTATAGACATCCTTTTGGACAAAGAAGGTAGACTGAAATATGTCGATTTCGGGGCAGCGAAGATCTTGGCAAGAGAGAGTCGAACTCTTGCGGCTCGATCGAAAAAGAGCAAATCCATGATCGGCAAAGGTATGATGGATCCGGGCAACCCTAAGGGTTCGGAGATGAACAGTTTAACGGGTACGCCAATGTACATGAGTCCAGAAGTTATCAAAGGTGAAGAGTTTGGGCGACCGGGAGCGATGGACATTTGGAGTTTAGGATGTGTGGTTCTGGAGTGTGTGACTGGACGAAGGCCGTGGAGTAATCTGGACAATGAATGGTACGTACTTCTTCCTTGGTCCCGATCACCGTATGAAATGCTGATAAAGATGACCAATTGCTTCTGGCTGGTTTATAGGGCGATCATGTTTCATATTGGCATTGCTACTAAACATCCACCTTTACCTGATCCAAGCGAGTTATCCGAACTAGGGATCGACTTCATCCGACAAGCTTTGACACTCGATCCAGTTAAACGACCCAGTGCGGCGGAACTTCTCAATCATGCCTGGATGGTGGACCTCTCAAGATGTTTAGAGATGATGAATAGTGGGGAAGATGAGCTGATGTGGTCTACTGGTGGTACTGGACCGATAGCGGTAGCAGGAACTGGATGTGAAACAAGTCAACCCACTCCTCCAGAACTCGTACATCAATCTAGTTCCTCTTCGTCTCACTTTCGTAACTTGGAAAGCTTACAGGAAGTAGATGAAGTGGAATGATCTCCAGAGACGTGATTCACGATGGTTGGTTATCCTAATAATTTTTTTATCAACCACTAATGATTGTTTATCTTACAAATGAAGCTATAGAACTTTTTTTCTCTTTTTGTATAACTCTTCTCTTTGTGTTCTTTCTTTCTTTTCTCGAGAGTTCCTTAAGTTTTCTTCCCTGTCCTTTTGCCTGGTGGACCATAAGCATATATGTGTTGGCTTTTAATTTTCGTACCTGACAATGATCATCTTTACTTCGTCTTGATTTGAGTTTTTCTCTTCCCTTGTGGCTTGCATTCAATGTGTTTGATATGATGATAGATGTAATGTTGAATGAAATCAAGATGTACATACAGTGATGGTAATATGATGGACAGATGATAAGGTAGAGGTGGCTTTGAACCAGATTGACAGATGACTACCCTAGTCCCCCAAGGCCATGCACCCGAAGAAAAGGGCTACAAGAGACTGGTCACATTTCAATGGAAAATTTCGTTTTCTTCCCTTCTTTCGACATATACATACTGGGCCTCGGATTTCGCAAACATAATCTGTATATCCAGACTATATTGATTCCAATCTTGACTCGATCCATAATTCATCCAGCATACGCGGAGTCAAATAAAGATCCAACACTGTCCGAAGCGTCTGGTGAAAAGTCATGAAAGCTTCATACGTGATGGCTCAACAAACGAGGAGGTTACTGTCTACATCAAATGCATTTTCAAAGATGAGGAGCCTGAGGCGGTCATATATACACGACAAGCCCCGCAGCGGTATGTATCTCGATTCTCAAGCACACCTTACTTGGTAGGAATAGGCTTCTTGGAATGTTTCAGTCTTCAGAGGCCTGATGGTCAAATGGTTTTTGTAAAATTTCGCCCTCACGGGCTACACGTTCTTTGACGTTGCAAAGAGAATTGTCAGTTTCATATAGATCTGTGGCAGGTTTGAGGGGGAGCTTCTTCAGGCAGGCCATCCGATTCCCACCAAGTTCTGTTACATTGCTGCCTTGTCGATTTTTGCGTTACACTCAACACGGCACAAATAACATTCATCCCGCGAGCTGCGTACCTCGGCGAGGGCATTGTATCTATTTGCAAAAGCGAATGGCCAGGTGAGAAGCCCTGTGCTACAGTGACATGACAAAGAAAGCACAGTTGCATATCGTCAACAACTCGTACATCCACCCGTCTGAAGCTCGCCAAGTGGAGATTGTTTGAGAACCAGACAACTGTACATGTTTGGACCTAACTAGACTTTTCTTCTCTCTTCCTCAAAATACATCGATTCTTCTTGTGCGCTCCTGATGTGTTTCAAGCAGTCCAGGGACCTTGTCTTGAGAGTCGCACCATAATGGAATGATTGTCCCAAACAATTCTATAACTTTGCTGTTTGCCGGCGCTGGTGATTCTTGTGTCTCGTTTTCCATTAGCTATCGTCACAACTCGGTTTGTTTTGATCTACATTCATCTCAGTTGTCGACCCGCAACCTTTCCTTCATTCATTCCTTGAGAATCCACATTCGTTCCTCGACCTAGGCTACCCGACCGAACCGCTCGCCATGCGGCATCCCACACTCCTTTTCACCCTGTTCACCATCGTCGTATATTCAGTCGATGCACAGATGACACCATCTTCAATGTCTTCTCTCTTTGGAGGAGGGGGATCAGGACAAGGCTCAGCATCTCAGCCTTCTGGTCCGCCCTTGAATCCGTCTGCGCCAGTCAACGATTCTTGCAAAGCCTTGCCGTTCACGAAGGATACTTGGAATAAGCTCGGTCTCGATCACTATCTACAGACATATCCCGGTGGGGCAAATTTGAGCGTAAAAGTAAGATACTTCATGATGCCATGCATTTCATTGTCTATACAAGAAGCAGGAACTTCAATCAAGTGTACCAATGTCGTATCAAGGCTATACGCTCCCATGAAAGGCAGAAGTAGGGGTCTTGGGGACTCGTGATTGAGAGCTGCTTTAAGCCCATACAATGCAAACAAGAGCCTAGATTACAATTCATCAGGAAGGTAATGCGAATAGGATTGCTCACTGACGACATTCACCTTGACCCATGCAGGCATACGCCGAATCAAAACGTGCCCCAAGTTTCGATTGTGGGGTTGGAAGCCGATGCCACGCAGGACAAGTATGTTAGATTTTACATTCCCTTATCCGAGATAAGTTTTTTTCTCTTGCAAGAGCTCACCAAACGTCAATGTATCCTCCGATTTTTATAGCTTTGTCAACCTGTTGGGCTCCCTGATTGGTACATTCTGTTTGCTATACAGCAGTGGAACACACACATCAATGGTTTAGTCCAAGCCTTGACCTTTGGCATCAATTTCGTGCAAGGTGAGTAAGGATTAAAACTCCCTAGGTAGAGGTACCTGTACGACATGAGACTGATGTTGTCACTTTGTTTGCTCAGCGACAATATCTCTCTTACTAGCCTCACTGTCAGTCTAAAGGCTTGATCGCTTTCTGGTCTCTACCCTCATCAAATGTGAATCATAGGCTCACCAAAATTCGAATTCATCATAGTTTCCCCGCAGTCGATCTCGCCACTCTTGAGCATTTGAAGCTCGATCTGGGTGTCAATGGTGCTTTCTTTATGGTCTCCAACACGCTTCTTATCGATATCATGGCACTGTTCAACTCTTTCCAAGGACTCGTTGGTGATATCTTCAACATCGGTGGTAACCTTATGACAGCAGCATTTGAATTTGCTGGTGGCGCTATCCGTCTCCCACCAGGCCCTGAGCGTGACGCGTTCACATCTGTTAGTGGATTTTATGATATGTGATTCAAGATGTGCAAGAATTTGAACATGAAGAATGACATCCATTAAACTCCATTCATAGTGGGCACACCTCTCAAACACTTTCGCAGCTTACGAAAAGCAAGTGATAGGTAGAATCTCAGAAGTTGTCGCCGGAACCCTTGAAAAAGGAATTAGCGCTCCCGATGGAATTTATGGTGCTATTTCTAACGGAACTTACATTACTCCCGAGCCTTCGATATTCCTTCCCCTTTTGGCCGATGAACTCAAAAATGTTACCACTGTACTTTCATTGGTTGCCATCCTCAAGTCGATGGTATGTCAAGCCTGCGCTTAGCTTATTTGTCTCTTACTTTTGACTGATAACGAGTTTCATTCTTTACACAGGATTCGTTTATCACAATCGGATCAGTAAGTCCACATTCAATGGAGGGCAAGATGAATATACAACATGGCCAATCATTTACCCTTTGTATCTTGTTCTCTCTCCAATTTTCTCAACCATGATAGGATCTATGTAACGGAGAAGGAAAGAATGGCGCATTACCTGGAAGGGATGTATTATCATACTGCGATCCTGAAGGAACGTGAGTGATCTGCCCCTTGTGGTCTAACGATCTTTTCACTCTCAAGCTTTCTCGACCCGCCCTGATATTAACTTTCTGCTTCAAACCAGAATGTATAACATTGTCAGAGTATCAGATGACAAGGAGGAGAGAAAATTTGAGAACGCTTACGTGATTGAAGAGGAGTTTGGCTACACGACTCAGTTTTTAACCAATGCCTCTATCAGTTGTCAAAACAAATTCGGCGGATTTGGTCACCCACCAAACGCAACCATGTAAGTCTCTTCTCGTTTCGGATTCGGAGATGAGCTTGTCTTGAGCTGATCTGATCGGATTGATTTATTCCTTCAATCCTAGTGATCTTCCGCTAGATCCTACTTCAGATTGTGTTGTAAATCTTCCAGTTTGTGATTGTAGAATCGAAGGTCAGTCCTCTTAAACGTTTACTCACGACCTGGAGTTTTTTTTCCACAAAAATCTGATTTTTTTTGAATTAAATGCCTCTATATGATCCTATTTGTTTTGTTAGATATACGACATCATAAGAAGAAACACGGGGTTGTTGCGGCATGCCGGCAAGCTGGCTTGCCAATTTGATCCTTGCTCTTATGAACTGTCTCTTAACACTTTGACTTGACTTGAGTCTTTGTAATCAAATACAAAAGCCTTTTGAATTTCATTAAAGTACATAGGAAGCCTTCTTGAGCGTCAGAATGGTTTTTTTAACCTCTGGTATGTAAGAGAAGTGCAGTTCAACCGTAATTACATCTCTTTAGTCCACGCCATACTTGAGCATCAGACCCAAAATGCCAATGGCGTTGAAAGATGTCAGAATATAAAATTTGGATTGACTCCTTAACATCTCATGGTCCAGATCAAGTGCCGTATCACACTTCACACATAAAAAACATACGTTTCCTGAAGTACATACAAGTCAGGTAGATCAATAGGATTGCAGAGAGTTGTGAAGATACAAGTACCATAGTACAATCAAGAGAGTTTGCAACATATATACGAGAAGATACACGACAAAAAACAATAGGGGGTTTCAAGATCGACTCTTTAAGACAAAATCTCTACCACGCGGCTAA
>MWRK01032504.1:0-12052 GCA_002157035.1 Melampsora medusae f. sp. deltoidis
CAGTGAATCGCTCAAGTGAATGAGTAACAGAATGGCTACTCACCGTTCATTGTACTTGGCCATTAGAGGTCTTCCTCCAATTACGTGGCCTTGTAATGTTCCTAAATTGTGCAGAATCAAATCGAACCAGATCAGGTCAGAGAGTCTCATCTTCACCTGGCTTGCTATCGTGCAGAGCCTCGGCTACTACAGACATTGCCGGGTGTCACGGAAAAGAATTCCCCTTCACGTACCCAACGCGGCTAGAGCAGCTTCCAACGAAGCATACTCTATAACACCCGGTGGTCCTTCTTTTTGATATTTAGATGATGCCTGACAAGTGAGGTATCTCAGGGACAACATAAGATAAAAAGAATGTCTGAAAACACCGAAATAAACTCAGAGCTAGCTGGCTGTTGTGTGCGTTCTCATTATCAACATTCTCTACCCCACACCAGGGAGTTAGCCTTGGTTGACATGGTATTGTGAGCTGAATCGGAGTGATATTGTACCCCTTCATAACCTACCAAAGCTGAGTCTGCAAGTCTAACGACTCGAATCATGGGTTTGGTACCTTTCTAAAGTGGCCAGTTGATCAGTCGGTAACAAGAACTGGCTAACCGGCATAACTTTGACTGTCCAGATTGAACTGAGCCTTTCTTGCTGTGTTGGTACTACCAAAGTACAAAGCTCAGGAGTTGATTTGTTGTTAAGTGACTTATACTCGTGAGCTGTAACTCACGTGCAGGCGATCGACGAATCAAGGTTTTGTTATAGTCTCATGATCCCGCACCACCCCCACTCCGTTGATGTGCGAAATAGCCAAAAGCAAACATTTAGGATATCCTTGCTGACTCCGCTGACATTGTCTTATCAACTCGGCATTAGGGCTGACTACTACTTTGTCAAGCCAGTAAAAGTAGACAAAGGGGAAAAAGCTAGTGAGACCACTGAGCTTTTGCTTTTGGATATCTTGGATCATAAAAAAGGTCAATGGCTCCTCACGGCTCCATCAGTCATCCAATCAACAATATCAGTCTTGTCATAAACCTACTTCACTTTCAACTACCTATATAACTTATAAAAAAATTCTCAATCATGCGTATCTTCAGTCACCTAGTATTTGTAGCCTCGCTGTCTGGTCTATATGCGAAAGAGTGCAATTCCCCATCAATTCAGCAAGAAGGACATCGAATCGAAAGAAGAGCCTTTTCACCTGCGGATCTATTGGAAAACGGCAAAGCCACTCAAAGACTCAACGCCAAGTTCGTTACTTTGACCGCAGATGCACCTTGCCAGGACGGAGAACAAGGTTGTATCAAAGGCTCCTTTGCTATATGCGATCACGGAAAGTACGCCGTCATACCATGTGGAGGAAATCTGACTTGTTTTGCTATGCGTAAGTCTCAAAATTCCTTTTCATATGCCCGTCTCATCCGTGCAAAACCAGCTTGAACATATCCGCTGACTTTGAATATATTTCAACTCGTTAGCTTTAGTCCTTAAGAGTGGCACGTCGCTCGGATGTGGTAAGTTTCAAGAGAGTTCTCAAAGCTCACAGCGCAATTTCTGATGAAAGTCTGCACCTTCCTTTGTAGTCACTCGTGAGATAGCAGCCTCGCGGATTGCTGCGGCGGGTGCCACCGGTGGGGTAGAGGGAGATGATAATAATGAGTCTACCAACAACGTTACCTCCAGCGCCAATTCACCAATGTCGCAGTCCAATAATACCACGATTCAAGATTCTCAGTCCGGTACTGGTATGTCTTCCGCCTGAATTTAGCTACGTGTTCATACTGACTGATTATCGATGTTTCTGTTCTGGCCTTGAAGAAGAAACAGATGAGGACGAGGACGAGGCTGAGTGCGAAGACACTCCTTTTTAAATCTCAAGTGTCCGAGACCTTCATACGAGGGTTCACCTTCAGCCAAGAATGATGAAATTTGCGGCGATGTCCGATTTCTTGTGACACTCATTTGTATACCAAGATTGAGTCTGTCTCGGCCGAGTGGGTCTTTGACAGATCTCTTTGCTCTTCCATAAGTTTGGATATACTTCTCAATCTTGAGTACCAATTCTTAATCCTCATCTGACCTTTTCTCGTTGTATTGTGCGAAAATGCCTCAAATCGCCTAGAATTACTCGCGGAACAATCACGCAGTGATTGAGTGTTTGCATGGCATCACCATAGTCTGAGTCTGTAAGAGACAAACACGCGTGAACTTGGTATCTCATTGTGTGGGTGCTCAAAAAAGACATGAGCCAAAATATCAATTAGAAAAACTGCGAAAATTTGGGTAAACTGCAATGTATGATCTGACCATGGGTAGTACGCCGAGAAGAAGCCATGAAGTACACAATGAGAAAAGTTAAGCACCATTGAAGCAGATCTGAATAAAAAGATCTGATGAAGATGGAAGAATGAAACTAAACAAGAGTTAGATTGTAGTGGGAAATTTCAATCGATTCTTGGGCAGAGGCTTGGACCCATGAGAAAAGTGTCTGAAGGCTAGGTAGATTGATGCCTATCCTCGTTCATGTAATAGACATCGTGGGTCAAAGGATTAGCAATTCCAATTCGATTAACGTCAAAGGGGAAGCCTAGCATATCTATGATGCGCTTCTTTTGTCTTGTTCGTCTACAATGCGGGTACGGCAGCATTTTCCGAAAATTCATGCCAACTATGATGCAACATTTGAATATGATCATCAGTGAATCGCTCAAGTGAATGAGTAACAGAATGGCTACTCACCGTTCATTGTACTTGGCCATTAGAGGTCTTCCTCCAATTACGTGGCCTTGTAATGTTCCTAAATTGTGCAGAATCAAATCGAACCAGATCAGGTCAGAGAGTCTCATCTTCACCTGGCTTGCTATCGTGCAGAGCCTCGGCTACTACAGACATTGCCGGGTGTCACGGAAAAGAATTCCCCTTCACGTACCCAACGCGGCTAGAGCAGCTTCCAACGAAGCATACTCTATAACACCCATCCCTTTACTCCTCCCAGCAAGCATCATCACCTCTGCGTGCACTGCATCACTCGGACTCAAAGATAACAGAGTGGCTGAATCAGTCGAGTAGGGTAAGTTGTTGACGAAGATCTGGGTTGACGGCTGTTGCGTGGTTGGATCTACAGCTGGAGCCTTTCGCACGGCATGGAAGCCATTGGTGTTACCATTCGGGCCGTAATTGTTGTATTGATTGGAATAACCGCCCTGATGACCGTGGTTGGCATATCTGTCCTCACGGACCATGATCCGAGAGCCTTCGATCTGACTACCATTGAAGGTAGCTAAACCAAATACACCGCAAGTTCGAGATGAGCTCGCTGACATATCTTGGGCTATTCAATTCCACTGACCGATAGCAGCATGAGCTTCGGCTTCGTTAGACATCAACACCGTTCCAGTTCCTTTCCCAGCGGTGACGTCGGCGCGTATAACGTTCCCAGCCTGACGAAACATGTCCTTCAAAGTACGCCAAGTGACAGTAAGAGCCAGCTACAGATAATGAGCAGTCAATGAGTATCTAGCAGGTAAACCGAAGTAGTCACAGAGAAGCTTACACCCGAGATGAAGAGCTGCCGAGCTGCACCCTGCGCACGGTACTGCCCATGGTATTGTCCATGGTGCTGTCCATAATGATTGTGCATACCATTAGGGCCAGGACGATGGACAGGCTGATGACCATATCGCGGTTGAGTCTCGCGGTCCTGTGGTCCAGAGAAATTGAAGGATGCTTGTCAGATACTCTTAGTATGACTTGAAATACGTATATTGATACTCACCTCTCGAACAAAGATGGGACGACCAAAGAGAGCTCGATCACTCAACTCCGCGATGGCTTTTTGTGCTCCATCAGCTGTAGAAAATTCGACCACCCCGCAGCCCTAGAAAAAATACGAATTTTGTCAGATACGCAGTACAGAAGGCATGCGAACATGTCATCGAATAAGCGATACATTGAAGTAAAAGTTTACCTTGCTTCGTCCATCGGAACCCATGAGGACTTCAGCAAAAGAAACTTCACCGGCCTCTCGCATAAAGTCTTTCAGCTCTCTCCATCCGACCGCATACGGTAAGTTGCCAACGTAAACACGGTGAGCTTGAACACTGTGAGCAGCAGCAGCGAGCGCCGCCCGATTGGAAGCTTGCATGCCGAAATGCGGAATGCCATGTCCATAACCCATGACAGCCGCCATGTTAACTGATGCAAGCTCGGCAGGGAAAGATGAAAAGATTCAAACGATAACAGCTCCAGATCACTACCACAACAACCGAATACACCTCCTTTCCCACCTCAAGTTTAAGACTTGAAGTACGAAGACAGTTTGGATATTATCAAGAAGATGATGAAAGAATTAGTATCAGGGAGGTCAAAAGACCTTAGGCGCCGGATTGGAAAACGAGTGGCGTGGATATGGTTCCTGTTTTCGCTGATTGGGGATGGGGCAGAGCAGAGGAACAGCAAAGGGAGAGTGATGTGGAATCTAATCGACTATCCGCAGAGAATTTGTAAATCTGCCCCAAACTTTTTTCGTTTAAAGTCTCGCCTCGGCCGAGAGTACAGAATTATTGGTCAAGTTAATTTTTGTAATAGGGCTGCGTAGCATCCGCTCTCTCATATCCAAAACCTCGACATTTTGAACGACGACTAGAAACCTCTTGTCAGCTCTTGCCCTCTTGCCCTTCTCGGTTTAAGTACCACCCGGTTTACGCCGGTGGCAGCAGCGAGGAGCTGCGGAGTTCCTGACGGCCTGAACGAAACATATAAACGTGATGCCCTGCATCAAGAGGCTTCAACTTAGTACACCGCATTGCTGAGTGCCATAACTGGCATGCGATCCGCTGGATATGAGAAGAGCTGGAATCTGAGACCCGTTTCAATGACCATGTCACCATTTGCGTTTAAAATCAATGGTATAAAGTGAGTACAGTCACGGTCAATTTGAACCCAACATACTGCAGTTTGATTCAGTAAAGTGCTGCTTCGCTTCCGTGGGTAGTCTGCCTTGCCCGGTGCGAAGGTTTAGAGCATAATTGTGCTTCGCTGTGAAATGTAAATTAAAGTTTTCAGGGATACAAAACATGCATATGAAGCGCCAATCCAACAAGCGGGTTGGAATGCATGTTCAGGTAAAATCTTGCCAATTGGAGACCAAATTGTGTCTGACATGAGCCACAATCACAACAAAAACCATTTTTCAACCGAATTGAACTGTTATGACCGAAAATTAAGATGTAAAAGTTTGAGCTCAGCATTTGGGTGAAAGCACAGCAACAATGCCTTGGGCGACTTCCAACTCACCTCACCCACTACAGCTAGCTGAGCAATATAATGAAATGTAATCCCCATCACAGTATCGATTTTGTTCTCAGAGCCTTTCTGCAACTTACATGTAGTCTCTTTTGTTTTTGGCATCAAAATCTCATCACTTCCTTCCCAAATTCAACCCACCAATCAGATTCCATAGAGCATCTCCATGTCTTTGGCACTGTACCTTTTGCTTAATTGTGTTTTTTCGAAAACACAATTGGTTTATTTTTCAACTGGTGTGTGGCAAAAATCCCTGGGAAATCGCCATGGCTGACACTGGGGCACAATAGCCATTGAGAAGACCTCATGAAATCCACCCTCAAGGATGTTTTGAAATATGTCATGATCCAGATATACCATCTACATAGTTCTCAAGGAGTCCACAAAATGTCTGTCTTCATCCTATGCACAATTCTCAGTGTTTCAAAACATATCAAGACCTTTCATAAAATCAATCAAAGAAGTTCTTTTGTACTATCTGAGACTCCAAACCCTTATCAACTCCAATGTTTGGAGCTGTGCTATATATCTTGGACGGCACTATTTGGCGACCGCTTTATTGGATTTGGAAAACACCAGTGCAGACATGTGTTTCCCATTTGGGATTCATGTCATGAAGACTAAATCTCAAGTCCCTTGGTGCATATTCCAGATTTGCATTTGGACATAAGTAATTGTTCATCCTGCTTTTGGTAAACCCAGAGCCCATTTGTGGTGGCTAACTTCAACTGATTGATGCCTGGAAACTTGACTTTTGTAAATCCTAAAAGTTGTTTCTTACAAAACATGACCAAAATGGGCAATATGAATGGTCTGGGCCAACCAGAAAATGTGCCAGCATCTCTTTTTATCCTTCCGTATTCCCAATTTCTTCTTTGTTCTGCGTTTCAACAATGCCCAAAGTGACTTCTTGTAGACCAAGGTCCTTTCAGTGACTGTGTCAGATGCTACATACATCCACAATCTGGTCGGTTGCGAGGAGTCCTTTAAAGGTTGTTTTTCAGAAGACTCCGTGATGGGAGATTTGTACATGTACCGCCAGATCTATACGCAGGTAGCCTCAACATTTGAGCATTTCACAGAATGTTGATGCTCAACCATCAAATGCTTTATGGTGAAGCTGTAGAGTTTTGCTGGAGATTTTGATAACTCCAATTAAAGAAGGATGATTGTCTTATTATATACTGATCATATATTGCAAACATACTTCAAAGTTAATCATCTTGTATCATAATCACCACACAATTTTCCCAGCAAGTTTGGCATCTGACCAATCAGGTAGGATGTCAATTGTATGGACAATACTCAAGTCTGAAAACACGAATATGCAAAGTACGTATAAATGATGACTCACGATGCCAGACTCACCCTCACGGCTATATTCAATCTGATCTTGTATCAAGAGTCTTGCAAGTTCAATCCCCTAGGTCCATGTATTCGTCTTCTTCTTCCTTGCAAGCAGTCTGATTGTTGGGATCAGCCGCTCCATCTATCAATTCATCAATTCCTCCAAATCGCATCCCTTTTCCATGCCAGCCCCCCTCGACAGCATCTACCCGCACCAAACCACACCCCGTTCCACTAGCTAATATGGTGGCTCGTCTGATTGACGGGCACCAACTGACACAATGCACCGCTACTATTGGTGGCCAAATTCCCACTGGACTGTTTATCTGAGCCACTTGACCTGTCCGTGGCTTTCCGACCTTGCGTGACGAGTCCTTGGCCTTATTACTCTTTGGTTTCGCAATGACTTCGTTGACCACCGCAGTACCATCATTTGAACGTGGCTATAAGTTCAAATGAAGATCAGCATGGCAGTCAGCGGGCAAGTCTTGATTGGGGCCTGAAGTTTGTTTACCTACATCTGGTTTGATATTATCCAGCATCCTGAGTTCACCTGTGTTCCGACTGAAATCAAGCTGATACACTTTGGGTGCCCACATCGTCTGATATATTTAGGCGCGAGTAAGTCCAAGCGTCTGAAACAAAAGGAATCTAAAAGTGATCTGCACTGACCGCACGACTCTTGTACTTCTGCGGTCTAATCATTGATGCTAATCCACAAACACCATCGGCTCCGGCATAGGCAATGAAGGAGTGTAAGTCCGAAGTGGCGAGTTGCTAAGACGGAACCATCAAGACGTCCTCGATCAGCCAAAAAACATGACAGTCCCATAAGGTGGCAAAATCTACAGTAAAAACCCATGACTAACCCATAGCAGTCCTAGTTGGATCAATATCTTCTTGGAGACTCCCAGATCCCTCGGTTTCACGCATATGGCCTTGATACTGTAATCTGAATCGGCCAAATGTAGGGAGCCTAGAGTCGGAGAGAAGGCAAGTGAGGTCGTTTCACCTGACGATAAGAATTTGAACAAAGGACTTCAATATGTTGCTGGATCTGTTTGTCAATATTTTCATCTACATATCATATACGAGTGTATCTACCTCTTTCATGAATCAAAGTCGCTGAACTTGCAATGTCCTCGGTATCAACAAGCTTGAGGCTTCCATCATAACCAGTAGACGCTAAGAAAGTGGGGTCTTGGTCTATTTCAGGCTCGCCCTTTTGATTGAGGGGAGGTGTCCGGATCCATTCCAAGGACCTCACAGGGGCGGCATGTAGCGAGACATAATGGGTGGGCCGGATGTTGATCGGGACGAATGGAAAGGTGGTCGTATCAGTTGAGGCGGATGCAACATCCGTTAAGACATCAAGAACATGCCAGATCACAATGTAACCTAATAAAAATTCGCGTTTGGAAACTCTGAGATGTTTTCAAAATCGTGAAGCATTCTGGGTATGAACCAAGTCTTACCATTGGTGCATCCTCCTGCAATAACATCATGATTTGCCCATTCCAAAGTCAAGCACGTGGTATCGGGCAATAGCAAATGAGCACGCGGCTTGAGATTTACTTTTTGTTGGGTGTGATCAGGTATCAGATGAAGCTCATCGTATTACGAATGATATAAGAATTTTTGACAAGTCAATGTACTCACGCAATAGGACATCGGCTTCAGATGAAGGTTTGTCAGGGGAACCGCGAAGCAGGCCGGAAGTTGCAACGGTCGGATCTGGAGGGGCGTATATGCCGACGGAACCGTCGACTGAAGCGATAGCTAGAAGTCCCAAGCATGGTAAGCTAGTCTGTTTGATCGAAGCATCATGATTAGCTTCTCTGATCGTCGAAGAATCCCTTTTCTACTGACTTTGGTCCAGGCGCAAAGAAAGCAAATTGCGGGGTTCGAAAATTGCGATCAATTCACTGCGCAAGTTATGTGCCGTATCGAGTTCATGCAGCGTACGTTTTTACATGACTCACCGGGCCATCGCCATCTTCTTTCGCACCTCCTCGAGGACACCATCGGACAACAGTCGCTTCACTTGCCAAAGCCAGCAATATTCTCAATCGTGGATTTTGATCGGGTTGCAAAAGTTCTTGCTGCAGACCTGCTGTTGGATGTGAAGTAGGTATCTTGGCTTTCGCGTTTCTGGTAGTATCGCTTGACCACCGACCCGGGCGAGCAGGGCAGCCCAAGATCTCAGGCTCAATGAGCGGTATGCTCCAAATTTGTACGCTTCCTTTAGTAGCCATACCATGTTTGCGCATTTCACTAGGTGGTATCAAGCCAGGGTCTTCTGATATCGTTGAGATTGCGAGATAATCGAGATGTGGCCCTTCGCGGGCCCAACTTGTGCCAGGTTGACAATTCTTGATCCGCCCAGCTTTGCGACAATCTACCCCTGGTAAGAAGTCTAAGGACCATACTGGCCCCCCAGCATTGAATATAATTCCACGTTTACCAGGTACTAGCTGATCTACAAGGAAAACGAAGCAATCAGATGCCGTTAAGCAGGACTGGGATAGGATACACAAACGTGGAACCTTGATGAAACAGGTCACAAGGTAAGGGTGGCAAGCATTTTTCCATTAACTGTTTACTTTTGAAGATGCATCACCTTACTTAGAAGAGCCCCAGCAAATAATTCGAACCGAAACTTGTCTTGCTTCGTTTCTTCCTTGTCCTCCACGACGCCGTTCACTTTCAGAGGCCCAGCATACAGATCTAACGATCCTCGACCATTGCCTCTAGAGCTTTCAATAAGCAAGGAAGGTGCACTACTGGGGATGACTTTCGGAATGGTCTCGGAATGGTCTTCGGACTTTACAGCAGGAGGAATCTTGAGCTGTTCCGGCAGATACGGCTGAATTTCATCGGCATCAAGGAGCGAAGTACACAGCTCTTGAGAATTCAAGACCAGATTGTCGAACCAGCCTCCCCAGCGTGGGTTTTCCGTCCTTTGATCTATGCTCCATTTGCCTTTGTGCCAACCCACATCACACACCAAATCCATCACAGGGCCGTATAATAAGTCCGCTTCCGCAGTTTGCATGCGTGCTCTCGTGATCGGATTCAATCCGACCTGACCACGTTCGATCTGCCATCCATCACTCCCGCAGTGCACTGGATGAATGAATGAAGGCGGCTCCCATAAAGGACCGTATGGTTTGAGATATGCTGGTAAGGAGCGAGATCCCTGCGTGTCGGTATAAAGTCGCGGTAACAGATGATCGCGTGTAGCAGTACCATCGACATCTTCATCGGAGTTGATTGCAGACATGTATCCTGACGTGGTATTGAGAGAACTTGGAGATCTTCTGGGACCCAGCAAAAAGCAGGCCAAAGGTGAAAAAAATTGAGACGCGGTGAATGTTGCTGATACGGGCTCGAGTCGGGATTGCAATTTGCAAGCGACACAGCCGACACAGCGCCTGATCGGCCACGACAGCAAAACGGCTAAGACGTCGGGTTTTGGCCCCGGATCGCCTGGGTACATATGATTCAAATTTACATCGCCCGCTTTATCGAACCTCTCGACATTGTTTTTGCCACCCTTTGCAAGAGCTGATGTGATGATTGATTTCATTTCACAATGAGCAGGGTCAATCATTTCACCTGTGAAGCTTCTTCTCACATGCTGTTTTAAATGAGTTCTCCTTCAGGCTTGCATATAATAGGCATTGTGTCGCAAAAACTAGGATTGATTGAACTTTAGAGAATTTTATAGGAAATACGAAGGATATGCAAACTGAACTAAGCACCTCGAGAGCTGTACTGGCCAGCTCAAACGAGGAGATCTCGAGAGGCCTAGTTAAGCTTAAAGGATATGGTGCAAGTAGTCACATTAAGAATTTTGCAGGTCTCCGATTGACATAACAGGTTACAGAGCATGGAAGGCTAATAAAAAAGTCAAATATGTGAATTAATCAAGAATTTGGAGGTGCTGAAAGGGCTCCAAAGTGGTCCGATGAATCTTGACTGAATTTCAACGAGAGCAAGAAGTGATCTCATCAAGTCCAGTCTGGGGTCTGAATAGCAGCAAAATACCATTTTAACGCTGTGTGCAATTTGATCATCTGGTTGGGTTGTGCTCAGCACGTCCTTTTCAAGTCGAAAGTAAAATGATAAGTGTAACACCAATGACGATTGGTAGTGCATAGGAGCTTCTGCTGGAAGTTTTTCACTACATGATTTTGATAAGATGAATATTATTATAGAACAACTATTAAAGGTTTGGGTATAAAGTTTAAGTAGTGCAGTAAATATGAAAGCAAAGAGAGACGAGAATACGCCTCGTTTGTTGATTCTGGAGTTTTTTTCCAATCAACATTTTTATTGTGGACAAAATTTATCAGGATCTGCATGAAAATGTTCTTGAACTTTAGAGGGGGCTTGAAGTTGAAAGCAAGGAGACCTATTTCGCAAAGGAATTCTTCCCCTTCGTCTGGTGCTAATCTTTTGTGAGTGTTGACAACCGTGACTCTAGGGCCTATCAGGCGGATCATACTGATGGTTTGATGAGATATATTTTAGTATTTGAAGAAAATTGAGGACAAGGTCCAATTGAAATTCTTTACCTTGTCTTTCCAGATCCACTGGTAACCCATCATTTGAACACCTTGCGAACTTGCCATTCGATAATATTTCGCCGCCTGTCTGGAGCTCTTCTGAACCCCTTTCCCAGTTTCGTAGCAGAAAGCCAGCTCTATAGAGATCAACCACCCAATCCAAACATGCTGATCATCAGTATTACGCATACCGCGCTCGTTGAAAAAAAGCCTGACCTAGCTGTGCGTCAGGATCCCCCAGCTTCGCTGCTAATGTATAATATTGAACTGCCTGTCATGGTTTCGAATAACTCATATAAGCAGGCAGACTCAAACGCAGCTTTTAATTTCATGATAATATGCTTACAAGCTTTTTGTCCCTTTGGCACCCCCACCCCATCATAAGACACTGACCAAGTTCGTATAATGCTAGTAAAAGCTCGGAGATAATTGCTTTACACTCCTTGACCAATCTTTCAATACTTTCCCGGTGTTCTTGGCTTTGTCCAAGATTCACACTTTCGTCGACAGCAAGCAGTAGATCCATGTGCGTCATTTCGGATTTCAGCTCGTTCAAATCGTTCACTAATGTCTCAGCGGACAGTCGAAGCCACCAATAGGCCTTCATAGTATCTACTTCGCAACCCCATCCATGTCGGAGTGACAAAGCCCACATCAGCATCCCTAGCCCACAACCTCCCGCTTCGGTTGCCGAACGTCGAAAGAGGGCTGCGGAGCGCTTAAGATTATCCTCCTCGTGAGCCTTGATACCTAGCTGGACATAATTTTGAGCGGTCCTCTTTGCTGAATCATATAACGAAAAATTTCCTGTGCATGATTTGAACTCCGAAGAGACT
>KZ142917.1:0-10461 GCA_002157035.1 Melampsora medusae f. sp. deltoidis
TGGGTCTCGGGGCCGGCCCCGGGGCCGGCTTGTGGTCGTGACTAGACTGGAGCAACTGTACGGATGTTGAAACAGTCGGGCAGAAGTACGCACGGGTTGAATGGGGATTCGGACCTGACTGCAGTTATGTATGTACCAACGAAGTGAATACGGTGTTGTACCACATCATATCATATCTTCAATCGATCAACTTGAATTTTGACTGACTTACATCCATGTTAAGCTTCAACTTTAGGTCTCTTTCTCCTGATCCGGTCTTCCTGTTTCGTCAATCTTACCGTCTGACCAGTCGCTCTCAAGAGTTCGTATGATATGACTTCCCACGTTGATCAGCCCAACATCCCAGCGACCTCTCGAAATCTCTCAGCGATCTCTCAGCAAGCAATCGATTCACATCCTCATCTTCACGAAACTGCTACGCCTTCTTCCGACAGTGAAACAAATCCCCCACCTCGGCCACGTACCCCGCCTCATCGACAAGTTCCGCCCAGGAAGCCTATCAAGGGAATTCTTAAGCCCCCCCGTCCTCCTCAGGCGAAATTTAACTTCAAGCGTGATATACTCAATCCTTTCAGCACTCGCCTTGGATATGCCACTGTCGAAGAAAGCCCTCTCAATTCTGTTGTCGGAACTGGTACAGGCGCTGTAGGTCAAGGGGTTCAAGCCGCTGCGGGCTGGGTTGGTAGTGCGTTCAAGCGATTAGGCGCCGTAGCAGCGGCTGAAAAAGCTAAGCTTGACGATGCTCTTCAGTCTCAAACTTTGCTCTCACAGCCTCGTCAATCATCTTCTACGAACAAGCCTTCCGACACAAATGTTCACGGTGAAAACAAGTCAATACCTCACGTCGACCCTTCTCAAGACCGCGAAAGCTCCATATCTGTGGAGTCTATTGACAACCTCCAACCTGCGATTACTTGCCTCACTCCCGCGACATTGCCTTTGGCCACCACCTCTGTTGAATCCCCCAGCGTCACCAATTCATCGCAAACGTTTGCAGTCTCTGCGGTACCTGCTAACCCGAACCCTCAAGCACTGCTGAGCGTCTCGAGTCTCAAAAAAGTTCACTTCACTATGTCAGATCTGAAAATAATCTATCCAATCAGCAACTCTCAGCCTCCTTCTTTTGACCAATTAAACAAAATCCGCATCAACGAAGCTAGGAGGCTATTGATTGCCAATCGACTCTCTCAGTCTGATCGTCACTCAGATCGGCCCATTGGTAGTCGGAGCTCACATCCTCCTTCAATTGACCCGAAAAATGGTTGGAACGCCTCTAACCTTGAGTCGCTATACGATGAGTGTTGTAGGACCAGGGAAGAAGGTTGGGGCATTGTGAAACTACGTGAGATCATCAAGCAGGCGGCACCCAGTCCGCCCAAATCTATAGATCTCACTGGCATACAATTGGCCACATGCGGCTCGGTTGAACTGTTAGGTGATTTGATCAGTGTTGACTTTGGGTTAAATTCTCTAACGCTTGAAAGCTGTGGATTGGAAGACGATACTTTGAAACCGATTTTACATGCCCTGTTGGTCAGCGGTAGCCTGCCATCGCTCAATCTTGCGAATAATAAAAAAATTAGGGCAAAGGGATGGAGGATGGTGGCGGTGTTCTTGACCAAAGTGAGTTGATGGTCAGTTCTTACAGGAGTCGAACCCTTGGATACGCCAATTGTGTCTGATGACTTTGCGAGGCGTTATTTATTGTATGTGCAGGCGCGAGCATTACGTAACCTGGATCTTTCAGACAACTCTTTTGATAAACGCTCAGTGGAATATCTTTCACAAGCCCTTGCGGGCCAAATTCGTAAAGATGACTACTACACGCCTCAAATCGGCACCTTCAAACCCACAGAGGTCACTCCTACCCTCACCACACCTGATTTGACCGCCTCACCGCCAGATCATCCTCCTACACGAACAAACCCCGAGCCTGAGGACTTTACTGATCAGAACTCGTCCAATGCCGCATCCTTGATTCAAACAATCCCATCTCTAGCCGACGAGGAGTCACCTTTGTTTCGGAAAGCACCTCTGTTACGAGATGATTCACCTTCCCCTGCGTTTCAAGCACTTTCCGCGATATTTGTTGTTCCCAAAGCCAGTCCCTCTAAATTGATATCACTGAGGCTCGACCGCTGCAACCTCAAGCTGCCACATTTGGATTTGTTGAGCCACAGTGTCAGACTTTCGAAACTCAAACACATATCCTTGCGGCAAAACAAAATAGGACATCTGGGAGCTGTTGCATTGGCAGTAATGATTCGAGATTGGCCTGCGCAGGCGAATAGCTCGACAGGTGGGACGCCTCTGAATAACTCAGAAAGCATCCTCGAAAGTCTTCTACGGCAGAGGACGCCTAGTACCGAACATGAAGCTGTTGCTCCGAGGCTACCCACACCATTCGAGAGTTCAAATTCTGTCACCGCCAGGCAGACTAACTTGCTCGATGATCACCGTATCTCGCTTAAAACTGCGTCTCAGAAACCAGATATCCTCTCCTCAGAGGCACTGAGTAGCCCGTCCGGGGCCATCAAGCTAGGTCCAGATCAGCCATCAAGTGGTATCAGTTTCATGATTCAGCAAGAGGTGAAAAAGGCAAACGAGCAACGCATCAAACTCAAATCCAAGATTGACTCCCTTCCGAAGATGGGGCATTTATTAACTTTGGATGTAAAATCAAACGAGCTGAAGAGTGCAGACGTATTTTACCTTGCTCAAGTCCTGAAAAAGAATCGAACGTTGAAGGTGCTCAATCTGGCAGATAACAAGATAGATTCAATTGGCCTGGTTCACCTATCGGATGCGCTGGTGAGTATCAATTACCATGCTTTCAACTAGTCTACTATTAAGATGAAGCGTAGAAAATATCTGGTTCATGATCCTTGATGATTTGTAGCGCTTCAATACATGTCTCGAAACCTTGGATCTGAGCAAAAATCCATGCTGCGCGGGTGGCTTAGAAGGCGTGAGTAAGCAAGAAACGTATCTTACGCGGATCAACATCTGTACTGACTGTATCTACACGCTCGCTCCACGTCGCTCCGCGATTCTTCTCTTCACATTGGCAGATGTTGGCGCTGCGCACAACTTGTACTGTCAACACCACTTTGAAGCGACTATTTTTATCTGAGACAGACTTATCTTCGGAAGGAGCCATTGCCTTGGCTGAATTTCTCCCAGAAATGCAGAGTCTCATTCATTTGGACCTGACTGAGAATCATTCAGTTAAGTCCCTTCTGTCTGACTTTGATCAAGTATGTACTAACCATGGAAAAACTCGATCAGATTGACATTGCCGGAGTAATGGCCTTGGCCGTATCAGTCAAGATGAATACCAATTTGCGGTGTTTGGACATCAACATTCCTCCAAATGATCCCGATTTCGCCCGACTGTCTCAAGAAATCTTGCAGTCTTGCGTTCGCAACACCGAATTAGCTCAGCGACAAGCTCTTGAAAGGGGTCAAATGACTACCATCTCTCAACCCATGTTGAAATCTACCGTTGTTCGAGAACTTACGACTCGTCAGCAGCATCCTTCCCCAGATTCTGCTTCCACCACAGAGACGACTGCCGTGAAGCCTGAACGCGAACAACGAAAATCCGAACCGCCGCCTTCCCTTGAGCGTACATTGATCTCGGCTGAGGCTACCTGTGCTGTTCTATCTGATCTGATCAGGGAGGATGAGAGAAGGAAATCGAACATCCAACAAGAACGTCGAGCAGCAGTAGTTGAATGCAGTGAGTTGGTTCGCGAGCTTCTTGATCAAGCTAAGGCGAGTCAACTGCAACTACAAGAGGCTGTGAATGCGCTCAATTCAGAGGAGTTGAAAGGTAAGACTTTTCCATCCTCAAGAGTCTCAGATGACTCTACTGAACTCAGATTGTGATCGCAATTGAAAGCAGACAGGGCTACCATAATCAAACTGCAACTGAGCAAGACCTTGAAATACGCTGAATCGGTTTATCAAGGCGAGCCAGCTGTACGAGCACAAGGTCACTCCTCAAGTCCAAATAAACCGCATGATGTTGTACCAACTTGTGTGACAAGTGAACTCATGACTAGCAACTTCAATTCCGCCACTGATGGTGCTTCAACATTCGAAGGCAGACCTCACGAAGTCATCATTCCCCAGGCTGGACCTTCAAGATCATCCGGCACGGGCGCTTCACACGGCTTACATTTAGATCTCAAGGGACTCTCAAGCCCACTGCCGGCTCATGAAGGCGAAGAAGATATTGATGACGATGCGGGAGATGATGATAAATCAGGTAATGACAAACAGCCCGCAGATACGGACAATACACGAGCGCCTAGATCACCGGTCGAGAGCCATAGTCGGTCATTGACATTGGAGGAAGGAGAAGTATTTCGAAAAGGCACTGTGTTGAGGACAGCTGATGCAGATGATGAAGAGACACAAGAGCTTCCTGGGGAGATCTTGAAAGAAAACGTACGTGTGACGATCCGTCTTACAAGCTTGTATGCTGACTCGGCGTTTCATTGCGATATTAGATCTTAGTAAGGGTGGTTGAAAGGAGTCCAAGGGCGATGCTTGAGTCAACCAACCCAGACTCGCCTGATATGGCCGTTGATTCACAAGAGCCTGTGGATGACCAATGCAAAGATCCGTGACCTCTACGTCATTAAATTTGAAATTCACCCTTCTATTTATGAAATCTCACCCTGTCTAACCTGAACAAGCTCCTGCTGGGTACACACGAGCTGTGCTTCTCTATCCCTATAGTATGGTTGTAATTATCTTTGTGCTTCTTCTGTGTTTGAATTTGCTTGAATTCCTTTCATATTTCATCTCATTAGGCTTCCAATACCGCTTTGAGTCATCTCTTAATATTATAACGACTTTTGCAGCTTTGTCTTAATCAGACTACGGTTGAACAATTATGTGTTTGACACCTCTTGCGGTGTATGGGTCCATGAATGGTTTCATGGATGTGTTGGATTTGAAATCACTCTGTAACCTATCTGCTAGATTGCCCTGCGTGCTAACACCTATTGACTTTGTCTATCAATTCTTGCTCTGCCATTGTCGTCGTCTAATTAGGATTTAGACTGAAGTCCATAGCCTAACCTCGATCACCAATACCTTTGTTTTGATGTGAGCCGCGTGGATCTGATGTTCAAATGCCAACTTTTGATCTCTTCATATAGCCTGTGTTGTTAGACTTCACCTCATGTTTCAATCAATAGTTGCTGTTCGAGTCTTTTCAACTCTTGAGCTCAGCATTTGTTTCACTTCTGTCAGAAGCAGATCATGATATAGGATGCGAATTTTTACGCCAAGTCTAGATCCATGTGCTCACTCTCAATATTCATCCCATTCAATCTCCAATACTCATCATACATCGTACTTTCTGGTCAACTGAGGTGGATTGCAAGAATAGAGTGACCCGCATTAAATTCCTCAAACATATTAGCCTTCTTCCATCAGATTTTTTCAGACAAGGGGAACAAAAGTGGATCATAGGAAAAACCCTTGTGTCCAATCACACCACAGATCCTGACAAGTTTGGTTGTCGTTGAATGGATCACTTTTGAGCTTATCTTTGGTCGCAAATCCTCACCCCATCTCTGAGTCTTACTTCGACCGCACCAGCTTTCGAATCTATCACGGTAGGCTTTGTCTCACCAGACCAGGGTTTTCTTAAATTCAGACTGAGTCTTCACAAAGAAGAACACCGCTTGTAGGCCATCCCTAATGCCCGCCTGCCCACGGCCAAAAACTTCCTTTGATTTTTCAATCCGCTCAAATTCAATCCAAGAAAGCTGAGGTCACCCTGGCTCACCTCGTGCCTAGAGATCTAATGCCCGAATCGGGATATAGGATTAGTCCGATGTTATTTTGACTAATATTTGTTTACTGAATCTTAATTAAAGCTGATTTGAGTTAGTTACAAACTAATGGAAGATTCTCTAGAAGAAATCCTTTATCATTGGTGATTTGGTTATGCGCTTGAGATTAATTTTGTTTTGTTTCATCTCCCTTTGCAAGATTAATTAATCATACGAGGATTATAAAGAAAATTTAAATCAGCATGTAAGACTATCCTAAACCAATGCGCTTGATAAATCAGATTGTATGATGATATAAAGGATCACGAACCAAGTCAAGATGAAGTTGAATGAGATGGATGTCCATTTGTGAATGCTGTCTTCCTTCAAAGTTATCATTCAAATCAACTTCATTATTGTGTTCTAGTTTGTATCATCATCATCCTCTCTCTTGCTGAGCTTCTCCAGATATCCATTATACTTTAGTTCCATCCTTTGGATTTAGGTAGAAAGTTCCATATATAGGATGGAACTTTACATTCAAGATTTACCACCATTCTCTAACGTTTCAGATACTAGATTAGAATTGATTGATGCTATCAGTAACGTACTTCATGGTCAATCTTTTAGGGAACTTAACGTTCAATCTCATGAACCACTTCATAATTTTGATGTACTTGTAAGAGAAAACTTTTGTCGACCATTCCAACCCAACTCTCAACATCGTCCTTCGAGACTTAGGTCTCGGTTTTCAGCTACCATCACCTTTCCTACTACTTTACTGGCTAAACGTTTTGACGCTTACGTCTCTGTAAATCCTGTGATTATCTTTGGTACTTTTCCGATCAATTTCAAACAATCTACTCGTCAAGGTCGTGTTACAATGCCTCACCCTGATCTCGTGAGAGCCCTCAAGCAAACCCCATTCAAGGACCGTATCTCGCTCTTGACCGAACAGCTTGAACAGGAAAAACTTCTGCGTCCATTCTCAATTAGCTGTCTTGAGTTCGGTCGTACCCTCAACACTGAACTTGCCCATCCGACTTTTGCTTCTGAATTCTCCCTTTTACTGGCCACTGGTGATTCTCTACTTACGTTTGATACGGCCAACAATTTGCTCTGGATCCGATGGTCTCTAGTTTCTTCTGCCCGTTCCCTGGTAATCAGGATGAAGTCTGTACAGCGCATCGAAGCAGATCAATTGTCGGTGACTCTCTGGTTGGACACTCCCCCTACTTTTGAAGACATTCAGATTACTCGCCATGAGCCTCATCCATTTCATGATCAACGAGCGGAAGAAGGAGCACAGGTCGGATCAACTTCTCGCTTCTCCTCATCCATTATCACCATCTGCTGATGTCTCTAAACACCTCTGAATCAGGTCACTGAAACTCGATATCGCATTCCTTGTCCACATACAACTGAACAACACGTATTCCCTTTCGTCTCTGATCGTCTCCGGATCACTTTTGGAACATATGAAGCTTACAAAGAGTTTTGTACTCGTAAGACTACCGTTCGACTGCCAAAAATCATCCATTTCACCCGCCCCACTGTAGAACAGCAGCTCTACACGACACAAAACCTAGCCGTTCTTGAAGCCTTTCTTGTGTGCTTTACAATCCCGGTCGGCTTTCAAATCGAAGCTCTCTTATCACATGGACTCCTTGATCCCGCTCAGATTCGAAACGTCTGCGAAGCTCTCGTCGGTGTGGATCCAGATCACGCAGAGCGCGCTCTGATACACTATAATGCTGTTTTAGCTCAATTTCAAACTCAAGACTTCCAACAACCCGAAGATGAAGATGACGGCGAAAGTGTTACTCTAACTTACCTCGACCGACTGACTCGATCGCTAGAAACCACTTTGATCGACAGCCGAACTCCAGACCCTCGCCTCCTGTCTGGTGACTCGTTCCCTTGTCGTACAGTCACCATCACCCCAAGCCGATTCATACTTGAAGGACCAGTTACTGAGCAGTCCAATAGCGTGCTCCGAATGTACCGAGACACCCACAATTTCCTCAGAATCTCCATTCGAGAGGAAAACGGTCTGACACTCCGACCCGATCGAGATGTGGACATCTTGCAGTTGCTGAGAACACGATATCTCGACTTCTGGACCAAAGGCTTAAACTTATGCGGACGGAAATTCGAATTCTTAGGCTACTCCTCCTCTGCGCTACGTGACCACCAAGCTTGGTTTGTCTGCCCATTCTATAAGGGAGACTCTCTCGTCACAGCTGCGTCAATTCGACAACGACTGGGCGATTTCAGTAAAGTGTGAGTTTACCATCCTCGAATTCTCCACTATGCCATGTATTTCACCGCTGAGATTAAAACTATAATCTTTAATATTGACAAAGGATCGACATCCCTGCACGATATATGGCTCNTCGAGTCGCCCAAGCATTCACGTCCACTCGACAATCTCTCACTTTACTGCCTAGCCAGATCGTCAGGATTGAGGACGTCGAACGTAATGGCTCGTGCTTCACAGATGGCGTGGGAACAATCTCACCTGACTTGGCGCGTCAGGTGGACGAAGTATTGTCTGCAGCACTACCATCTCGTAAGCGCCGACACCAAGCCAAGTCTAGCTGTTTCCAGATCCGGTTAGGTGGGTTCAAGGGAATGTTATCTGTCGACCCGACCCTGACACAGGCGTGTGTTTGTGTACGGCCTTCGATGGACAAGTTCGTCTCACCCGACTCACTTACCCTCGATATCGCGGGCTCGTTCACCAGGCCACTCCCGGCTTATCTAAATAGACCTATGATCAAGGTCCTGGAGGACCTGGGTATACATGAACAAGTTTTCCTTGCGCTACAACGGGAGATTGTCAGCAAGGTTGAACATTCGCGTACGAATTTGCGTCGAGCTAGTGAACTTATGGATCAACTTTCAATGGCTCGCACCAGTGGAATGCCCTCGATTTTGCGACAATTGGGAACATTGATTGGAGATGAAGGCAATTCGCGGTCTGACTTCATCGAGGAGTGCTATGACTTGATGATCATGCAATGTTTCCGGGATCTCAAGTACCGAGCAAGAATCCCCTTGGACGCCTCTTATAACCTCGTCGGTGTTGCTGATGAAGATCGAGTTCTGCCACCCAATTTTATCTATGCATGCATCCAGTATCCGGGGAAGGCGCCATTCTACTTGGAAGGCCCGATCACTATATCACGTTCGCCTTGTTTGCATCCAGGCGATGTCAGAGTCGTCACTGGAATTGGAAAATTGGATCCAGAGCGTGCTCCTCGAATGAATGCGCTGAGAAATTGTGTGGTATTCTCTGTTGCGGGTAAGTCTCTCTTCCAGTAACCTTGTTCACGCTTGTTCCCTGCTCATTCTTGCTTGCTAACAATCTTCTCAGGCATGAGATCATTACCGTCATGTCTGGGTGGAGGTGACTTGGATGGTGATCTCTACACCTTAATCACTTTGCCTGAATTGATTCCGGCTACCGGCAAACTACATCCACCGGCAAGTTATACAGCCCCTGTAATGAAGCGACTTGACCGACCATGCACGTGAGCTTTCAGAGCATTAAATGGCATACTCTGATAGCCAATTGATGTTTGACCTTTCTCTCTTGAACCAGAATCGAAGACGGCGCTGCGTTCTTTCTGGATTATATCTCGAGTGATTTAGTAGGGGTTATCGCTTCAAGACACCTTCATATTGCTGATCAAGCAGACCAAGGTACCCGCGATGATCTATGCCTTGAACTGGTCGCGTTGCATTCTGACGCTGTAGATTATCCGAAGACCGGGTAAGAGCCTCCTTGGCTGCGTTTTTCAAAACTTTAAGGAGCCAACGTTCCTCAACTAACATCAAAGGTGTATTCCTCATTAATACAGAGTTCCGGTCTCAATTGATCAACTGCCACGAGCTCCCAATCGAATCAAACCAGACTTTATGTGCCCCGAGCACCATGAACGTCGTGAGGGTGATGACTACTACGAGTCTCAAAAAGTCTTGGGAAAACTCTTTCGACAAATCCCGGCTGAGAAAATTGATATTTTTCACCATAACGCTCATCCTGGTGGTCCACCGGTCACAGCACCAGCCACGACAGGCCGAACAAGACGGAACAAAGGACAGCTTTTTGGAAAACTGGATCCGACCGACGTAATCTCTAAGGCTGTGAGACGAGCAATGCGGCGTACCTTGGCTCGAAATGCCGAACCCGATCCGACGCTGATGGTGCAATTTCAAGAAGTTATGAAGAGCTATGCCGAAGAGTTGATGCAAATTTGCAAATTGAACACACTATCAAGGAAGGCAGATCGACATCTGGCAGAGACAGAAGCCTTTCTAATCGTCCTGACTGATACCACAGCCGACAGACCATTGAAGAAGAACACCCTCGAACGGCTTGAGACTCAAACAGGCGCCTTGTTCGAACGAATAAGACTCGCAATCCTCGACGAAGGAGAAGGAGCACTGTATGATAGTGAGATAGTGTTGCTTGATGCTGATGAAGACGATCCGCAACGGATCGAGCGGGATCGCCAGATCAACCGCGCATATACTGCTTGGTATGTTAGCACTCAGGCACCTGCTCAAACATTTGGTGCACATAGTTTTGGGTTTTTGGCATTGGACTTGCTATTGGCAAGATTGTGAAAGAAGTTACATGACATGGTGATAGAAGTAG
>KZ142924.1:0-12144 GCA_002157035.1 Melampsora medusae f. sp. deltoidis
TACCCTGATCATCGGAAACTATTGTGGCAGCACAGTACTTGATAGACCTTAACTTTTGTGGTCGTGTTTAAACTTATCTTCGCGATCTTTACGTGTAGCTCTCGTGCTTGACCGGCCACTTATCTCATCCTCCAGGCCTTTCCACGCTGGCGTCACCGCTGGAACATCGTTGATTACGTAATCCACATTTATCCGAGTTGCTCCTATCTCTTACACCATAGATAACATTCAAAGTCCAAAAATTCCATCTGCGTGACGCAGCCTTTCTACAATTGATTGCACCTCAGACCAGGAAAAACTTGTTAGGACAACTACGGGCGACGTGGTCCATGATATTTTGGTGGCAAGTTATCAGCATAAAAAGAGCCTCTCATTGGTCGCTTGTAACTTTTGTCCTTCATCGGTCATTACCTTTATCAGCAAAACGTCTTTAGTTTGTTCACATTCTCGCCTTTTCTTAAAGATGAAGTTGTTCTTGGCTACACTGCTCTGTTTAGTGCTCGTGGCATCTGTGTCCTCGGAATTAAGCCCACAAGGTGAGTCAGTACGACTCCGTTTTGAATGTTTCTGAGAGCGCAGGTGATAAATCAATCTGGGCGTGAGGCAGACATGAGCTACATGCAGACATACGCCGATGAATTTGTGCGGGCTCTGCAGAGCGGTCCAGAGGATACGAGACCTGTGGCATTTCAAGTAAAGTACCTTCACCATGACACGATGATTGAAGACAACAGGCAGGTCATTAAACTGGATGGTATGTTGATCATGAGAAAGAGAGCTAGATCTCACATTGAGGCCAATGTTCTCATATTTGCGAAGTTGATCCAAATTTTCTAACTTTTTTCCCTTGGATACTAGATTTCATAAGTAATGCGCTCGCCGGATCTTATCAAACATTCCTCAATGGTGACCCAACTTCATGTAAGGCACTGTAATATTTATGATATTCCACCGGGCAAATTGAAACGGCCTCTGATGATACCTACTTTGTTCTCACATCACAGGGGAGACCAGCAACAACGCTATGATTTTTCGCTGGGGCACGCCGTCAAATCATAAGTTCTCCTTCAGAGTTGAAAAAACCAGTAATGGTTACAAGATAGACATGATATTAATTGGGCCAGTCAACGCCCTGTACCGAGAGTTACTAACTAGACCCTGATGGAAAGCTGGTGTCATTTATGATGTACCGAGATACAACAAGATTGTGAGACGGGGATAAATCAGTTTTATCTTATAAAAGAGTTAGTCATGATGTATTGACACAAATAAGAATTGTGAAGAGTAAGATCTTCAAACATTTCTAAAGAATCTCCTATAGGCTACATCTATGACAAATATTCGAGGCATCATATATATAGTCAAATGAAAGGAAATGAGAAGCTAGTCCTGATCATCATTTCTTCAAAATTCAAAATAATTTAAACCAAAGTGTGAATAGTCTGAGTATCTGTCCAGTCCCATGGTACATAGCCACAGGTTGAACAAGGGTCCTACATAACCAGTGGATTTCGAGTTTTGAAGGTGTAACTTCAAGTAGACAAAATTTCAGTATTGATTGATCCAAATAGGTTTAACGAGGAATATATGACAGCATAAGAAGTCTAACAATTGGTCAAAGGAATAAGTATCAGGACAGCACCACCCCATATGGAAGCTATGAAGCCACATACTTGCCCCATCAAGTTTGCCCCACTAGTGTTTTGAAAGTTTCATACATTGAAAGATTGAAACCCCTTCCAAATTAAATCCAACTTGTGAGCTCAGCCTCTACATCTGAACTCAAGTTTGCAGGCCAAGTTCAAAAAGTATTTATAAGTTACACCTACAATCAGTCACTGGTGACTGGCATGGCAGGCAACTCTGTTCTAACAAAATTCCTTTTTTTGATTGAGAAATTGCTCAAAAGAAAAATGTGCGCAAGTCTGCCTTTTTGTGCAACAGACTATGCTTCCATTTTTTCAGTGTCCATCCCATCCAAAAAGCGTCGAATAGCTTGAAAAGACACACCTTTGAAATCAGACCTCAGCGGTCTGTGTACAAACATAGACTGTGATTCGATTTTTTGGCTCTGTTGAGAGACTCCGCTTCCTGAACCAGCTATTGAGAAGGTTTTGACTGAGATGGGAACATCAAGACTTCAATGTTTGCTACTTGAACAATCTTCTGAGAAGCTTCAACAAAGAACATGGGTTCTAATTCTGTCACCCTGCCTGTTATACTGGGCAAAGCCTTGAGTATTTATGATCGATCAAGTCATTTTTGTATCACACCCTGGTGGTATGCTCTCCAACCGCGCATGCCCTTAAAACCGGCTGATGTTTGCATTCTGATTTTGAGTCAGTTCAAAAAAAGTTGTGATTCTGCTAAATGTAATCCGATCTCTACTTGATTCCAGAGGCATCAAAAAGTCCAAGATGGACCAAGACCACCCAGAAGGATGTTCCAGTATGCACTCTTGAAGACCATAATTGCATCGTTCGACACCAGCAAGAGATTATGATGACAAGATCAACCAGTGACAGAATGTCCGTTGGTATATAAAATCCATCGGGTATCTCGGGTAAGTGTACCTAAACCGCGCGGCAACTGCAGCACGGTCCAATAGCCCGCAAGTCGAGAACAAGACTGAGAAATTGAAGGACCACAAAGTATTTTGTACCAACGAACTCACCGAAGACCATCATCAAATGTTAACATATTCGCTACTACCCAAGTCAGCCATCAAGGCCATCCTACATGCATCCAAGTACCCTCACTCCACCGTCATAGGTCTATTACTAGGTACGATCGAAACCGAAAGTGTATCGATTTCAGATGCGATCCCCTTGGTACATCATTGGTCCGATCTCTCTCCCATGCTTGAAGCCGGTTTGGCAATCGTACGTTGTCTAGCGAGATCTACTACAGTTTTTTGGTAGAAGACTGAACTGCTTCTTAGGCAGACGGACACGCACGCTCGAATAATTTGATGATCGTTGGGACTTATATTGCTCGAGCTCGGCTTGATGATCGGGCACTAGACTTGGTATCACAAAGGCTTAATAGCTTACTCGAATTCAAACATCCGATTGCTTTGGTCGTCAGTCATTCATCTCATGTTCAACAAATCTGCTAGACTACTTAGAAGTTCTTTCAGTGAATTGACCCTTGAATGCTTTTTTGCAAAATTCTAGATCGATAACACGAAGTTACGCAAGGCTGAAAACCCTTTCATAGTTGAGTGAACCAATACACACACACACAAAACTATCTTACTTTCTCAGACCCAAATACCTTTCATTTCACGAAACTTACCCAACTGGCTCCTTCATTTCTTTCTACGATGATCAATCCTCTAGCCTTTCCTGATGAGTGACTCACCAGCTTCTTGGTCAAATGCTACCCCAAATCAATTCAATTATACACCTTCTAAAACCTTAACTTCATGTCAACCTACCGATCTAGCAGACTTTGATGACCATCTTGAAGATATTGGACTTGATTGGCTGGTCAATCCATCTGTAACAATCGTTTCATCTTGATCTGCTTTTTGATCCCTACCTTTACCCTAGTACTGTGCTGTGTTACTTCTGATGTTGTTTGTCTGACCAATCGCAATTCTTTTGAGAGAGAAAAAACTAATTTATTTGGTCAAGGGTTTTTTTTGGTTCTGGCTCTTGGCCAAAGGATAACCTTGGTTGATCATAAAATGATTGTGGTCTACTTCTAGAAATGGTGATCAAAGTTCCTTTAGAGCTTTCCAAAAACCTGGGTACCGGGAACATCCTCTTGTTGTCCAATTTACCAATAGTCCATGATGGCAGTGACAAGCAAATCTTTGAGAGCTTCGCCATGGGCAGGTGAACCTCCAGATGAAACAAGAAGTACTTTTTACTAGCCTCTATGTTACATGTACCCCCTTGAACTTCCCAATATCCAACAGACAAGTAAGCTGGTGATCATACTTATTCCAATCTTCATGACATTGTCAAGAGCTATGCAAAGTAAAATCTTACAAGAAACTCAAACTTAGCCAAGTCCCTCGTGAGTGGACTTTGTCAAGTTTGCAAAAAACTCAAGTAAAAAAGGCATAAGAGAGTGAGGCTAGTGATGAAACTGATGCCTCATTTTGATTTGTTAAGTAAACCAACTATGTAACTCAACAAAAACCCACTGCTTCTATTCTTACTTCAAGTTCAATTGGTCCTAAATATTGAAAAAGCCAATGATCTTCTACGTATCCTCACTTTCTCTCATGAAGATGGAAACACATGATCTCTTACTTCATGATTCACTTGCACTTTTTAAGAATCAAGTTCAATAAGATAATGAAAAACCCTTACCCTAATTTCTTTTGACTCATCATCATGATCATCAAATCACACAACACGGCACAACCCATTTTCTGGCAATTTCCTTCTTTCTTTTCCCTCTTTTTCACCACAAAACAATCTCCTCATAAAACACTAACAACGAGACTTTCAAATTCTCTCAAGGCTCAAAACAAAAGCTAGAAAAACAACTCAACTTGATCGGTGTTCATGGATCAAATCATAAACAAACTTTCATTTCACATCTTTAAGGATAGATAGATAGATAGATTAAATTCCATCAAGTTTTCAAACCCCATTCCCACCATTTCCCATTCTACGATTTTGCCCTGCATTTAATAAACTCATCAAATCCATCTGACTACCACCTCCGACTCCTACCCCCGGGTTTCCAAAATTCCCCACAAATGATTGAGGAGGAGGAGGTACAGTAGGTGGTTGTACACCTACAAATTGGGATCGGGTTAAATTNNAATCCATTTCGATTGTTACTTGTAGGGTTTTGAAATGAGGTTGGTATGGGTGCAGGCGGTAAGATATGATGAGCTCCTTGACCAAACATACCAGAAGGTGGTGGTGGTGGATGATTAAAAAGATGATGTGGTGGTAATGGTGGTGGTGGTGGTGGTAAAGGGGGTAATGCACCTGAATATCTACGCTGATGATCAATATGAGGTGGTGGGGGTCCAGGATACTGAGCAAGTTGTGAGTTGAAGTTTGAATTGATTGTACGTAAATCGATTCTCGGTTGAACACCTCCTGGTTGATTGAGCAAATGAGGAGCAGTAGGTGGGAGTGGATTGATGGAATGATTGGGTGATAATCGTTGTTGTTGGAGTTGTCGTGCCAAAAATGCTAATTTTTGATTCTCAAGATTGTTTCGGTCACTATTAGGAGTAGTGGGCTGAGGTAAATTCATAGTTGGTTGAAACGGATAGATTTGTAGCTGTGGTTCCATTCCACTGTTTCCGATTTTATTCTTGTTGAGATTCATCTGCTGTACTAGGGCATTCATAGACGCTTGCCCCGGTAGGTGACTCGTGAAAGAAGCAGGTGGCGGTGGGCCGAAAGGTTGAAGTTGATGATGTTGAAGTTGATGATCGTGTGATAAGATTTCTTCCAATGATCTCATTTGATTCACAGGTGATGGAAGTTGAGAGGGGCGTTGAGAGATATAGTTATTATTTGCATTGATTCCAATCGGATGATTATGTCCTACACTGATCGGTCGACGATGAAATTCAGCTTCAGGTACTTGTTGTTTATTATACACATTTTGAAGTCCACTGAAACCGGTGGGCGAAGTGATCGGTGGAGGGGAAGTAAATTTAGATGATGGTGGATGTTGAGAGGTATATGAATTCAAATCAATCATATGTTGTCGGGGTTGGGTACTCGTGGCCGAAGCGAGTGTTGCTACATTTTTCCTCGGTTGGTGTGGATAACTCTGACCATCCGGTACAGAAGGATGCGTTGCAGGCTCGAGGGGTTGCTGGTGAAGTAAAAGCAATCAACACAAGCACCCATGCAATGTGCATGAATCCACGAGAAACATGAATAATCTTACCTGAGAGCTCATTTGCAACATACTCAACACTCTTGCCATATTTTCCGGATCAGCACTTGCACTGCGATGTAAAAAGCTACCTTGGTCTTCATTTGGCAGGGCAGATTGACTTGCTGAATGGTCAGATTGAGGAAGATGGAGAGGATCGTGCTGTGAAAGAGTAAGATCAAAATGGGATGGAGCAGAGGGTGGGGGGTTTCCGAAGACTGATCCATGCTCATTTTCATCTCTTTGGTGAGTAGAGTTATTGTCGAAAAATTTTGCGAACCGACTGGCTCGCGGCTGCGAGACAACATCGTCATCGGCAGTCGCAGACGTGGCTGGTCCAGAATTCGCATTGTTATTTTGAAGTAGTGACGCAAAGTGTGGAGTTTTAGTAGGTGAGGCGATCAACGGGGTCTGACTGTCCCCCATGACCTTTTCATGATCCGATTCAGCGAGCTTGAGGTTCAGTGCACCAGAGAATTGACGAGAAGGTTGACGTTGATGTGATTCATCGTCCTTCTTCAAATCGGGAGACAGATCTGAAATGGCTTGAGGAGGATTCGCAGCAGCGGCAGCGGCTTGTTTCTTCTTTGCATCCATGGCTTTCATCTCAGCTTTCCACGCTTGAATTGCGTCTGTTTCACTCGTAGCTCCAAGAGCGCCACCTGCAGAAGGGTTCCGACTATTGGTTTGTCGAGACATTTCCCATTTGCCTTCACCTGAGTCCCATAGGCCATCCTTGACACGCTTGCCTTGCATGGGCATCGAAGACATAAAGTCGTCATTCATGGCACGTTCTTCATGAGCCGATGCAGGCCAATCGTCGGGATTGTAATCATCATGTTTCTCTTTATCGCGCGGTCGACCGCCGTTATAGCTCACCGACCGACCCGGTGTGGGAGAAGGACCCAAGTGTTTATTGCGCTCTTTGTCGTATGAGTGATTGTTTTCATCGAGGTCTCGAAGGTTCTCACGATGGTCACGGTCCTTCGTTGATGTGCCATGATGATGATCGGATTGAAGCTTCTTATGGTTGGGGTGAGAGCCATTGGGGAGAGGTCTTCGCCAGTGTGGCTGTTGCTGTTCATCAGCCTCATCTCGATTGTTGACGGGAGATGTCCGATTGGTCCGATCTTTATCTCGTTCCCCGTCTCGTTTTGGATCTGTGGCATAGCGATCTATCGTACGCCGAGCGGAAGACCTAGATTCGCTTGTACTTCCATCCTCTGTATGCAAACGATTGTTGACTCGATCCTTTGAGTTAGTGGGGTTACCAGGGTATGTATCCACCAGTCTTCGCCGGGGATTGTCATTATTCAAGTTATCAGGTCTGCCAAGGTGAGGAGCAGAATCACGATCTAAACCTCGCCGATTGAGTTTAGGACCGTTATTTGATGGATTCGTAGGTTGATGAAGATTGAGTCCCAGTGAGCCAGCAGTTGCATTGTCCTCGGATCCAAATTTACCAAAATTGGCAAAAGGATTTCTCGCAGGTGGCTGACCACGACCCATCATAGGTAAGAAGGAGACATTGAGAGGTGAGGGGATTGAGGAATGATTCCCATTTTCAGGTGATTGTAATGAATGAGGACGTGGAAAAGTGGATGGTAAAGATTGATTATGAGACGTAGTAGATTGGTTTGGTTTGCTTGGTGGAGGATCAAATTCACTGGTCAAGGACACAAAGGATAGGAGAATTAGCGTCACGATAAGATTAAGATGTGGGGGAAATGGAGTTTGGAGCAGAAACCGAACGGAAGAGTGATCGAAGGTGATATGATGATCGGATAAAGGGCAGACATACCCAAACCAGTCCTTCAAAGGCTTTAGTGCCTCAGGCCTCACACAGAGTGGACTGTTGGCAAGTGCAAGTAAACGGCTTCGAGTGTAATGGATTGGAGTTTTTTGTTTCGGTGAAGTGATTGGACTTGGAGAACTGGGGGATAAAGTGTATGAGGAGGAAGAAGAAGATTGTTGTTCCATCTTCAAAGATGCGTAAGCTCTTGCAGCCGAAAGAAGAGCTGGATAAAACCAAGAAAGCTGATGATCAGTTGAAGGAAAGGAAATCTTATAGAAGCTTGATAGAAGGATGAGATCACGAACCAGCATCAGCCGAAGCAACGGACATTGTAAGTGAATAGGAGAAGAGAAAGTTCTCAGATGATGATTAGAAATACTGTGGAAAGATGAGTAGAGTATGAAGTCTGACTGAGTTTAGGTTTTGAAGTTGATTTCGAAGTTCAAGAGTTGAAGTTCCTTTCAGTCTCAGAGATGGAGGATAGAGAAGAATAGAGAAAGAGAAAGTCACCAGTTGTACTGTCAGGGTGAGGGTGAGGTTGAAGGTGAAGGTAGAGATGGTAATCAAAGAAACAACTTATAAAATGGTCAGTATGTAACCAGCTAATGACGAAAAGTCTCTATAAACCAATACATTACACATCCCTCTCTATATGTACCATACTACACTATGGCTTTACCATACATAACTCCCTTTCACTTTACTACTTAGTCTTTCACATGTATGGACGGGTAACGAAAAGTTACAAAACATCCCATTGGAAACGCTTCCTTGGAGTCGCAATAACTGCAACGGGCTCAATAATAAAATCATCGGATCTCAATTCCCACCTCAGGTCACTTCCAGCATTCATCAAAATCAACAAACTCATCGAACACAATAAATCAACCACCCACCCCTCATGCCTTCCAAGCGTCCACCCGATGGTGACGCGGACAACCCGCTGTCCAAGTCAGCGAAAAAACTAGATCAAAATCGGCCAACTACTGACGTGGCTATGGAAGAAGTTCTGGAAGATCTTACCCAGAACTCACAAACAAACGATACCCTCCTGAAAAGCGTCACCACGATGATGACGATGTTCATGGAAACGATCCGAGAACTCAGAGAAGAAATACGCTCCCTCAAAGAAGAACGCACTTCAAAACCAGCTCCTCAAACCCAGATCCTACCCCAACCAGGACCAGCCCGACCCAACGCATGGACAAACCCTTACCCAAAGACCAAAACGAACGTGATCCAGGCTCCAAAACCCCCACCACATAACTCAGAAATCAACCAATTCAAAGCTACATCATTAATCATGTACAAAACTCAAGGCACGGAACCATTCAAAGGAATGTCCAACATCACAATTGTTCAAAAAATCAACTCGGCTCTTGAATCAGTCAATGCTATAGTTAACGATAACCCAGTCAGAATCAAAAGTGCATCTCTCCTTAAATCTGGCGACATACTCATGAATATGGACAATCGATTTATGCGCTCATGGTTGATCGAAAACAAACACAAATGGACAAAGTTAGCCCACAAGGACTTCGAGACCTCCCAGACCCGGTATCCCATCATATTCAACTATGTCCCAGCTGAAATCAAAGTAGAAGAACCCGATTTCTTAATCAAACTAAGTGAACAAAATAACATCCCCCTTGACTCATTCCACTCAGCTAAATGGATCAAACACCCGGTAGATACTAAGAAACATCATGGGTCAATCGTAGTTAACCTGTTAGATAAAACTCTTGCTCAAAAAATTGTTAAAGGAGGCTTATATATTGACTGTATTAGAATCCGTAGTAAAACCTATGTTCAAGGCCCAACAATGTGCTTTAATTGTTTAGATCTCAATCATGTAATCTCAGCATGCAAATTCACCGCTAACTGCGCTAAATGTGGTGATGCCCATAACACAAAAGAATGTGCCAACAATGACACAGCCCAGAATTGCGCTAGATGTGTAAACTTTGACTCAAACAGAACTAACACACAAATTGACAGATTTCTCCCTAAATATGCCCACTCTCCAAAAAGCTTACTATGCCCATTACGCAACACTCAATACCGGATCACCCATCAAATAATTACTGAAGATGAATTATAATACACATCAAGAAACACCAAACAGTTATCCTTCAAATCCTCCAACCACCTTTGTAGACTACCTCTCACCAGACAACGACTCAAATAATACACCAATCATGTTAGACAAAATCTCAGTCCTCCACTTCAACTGTCATAAATCCAAAGATATTACCCTCGAAGCCCTCACTTACACCCAATACTCAGTCCTAGCCCTACAAGAACCTTGGTTCAACACACTGAACTGCTCTTTTCCAACCCATGAAGCTTGGCACCAGATAACAGCTTACGACTACTCCCCCCACTCGTGGGATGAACGCCCACGCATATGTATATATGTCTCAAAACTCATCCCCACTGCCCACTTATCGATTCTCCCAAGCGGTTCGGACATCATTCTCAGCATCGAAATCAAACAACCCGAGGAACACTCCCCCAAACTACGAATAATCTCCTGGTACAACCCACCAGGTTCCCTGAGGGGTATAGCCACGCTGGAACGCTGGCTACGTTTGTACCACAACAGAAGAATCCCAACTCTTATTACAACTGATTCAAATCTACACCATCCCCTTTGGAACCCGCCGGAATACCCAAACAACGATACACTCGCAAGAAAACTCATCCACATCTGCGGAAATTCGGGATTCAGCCTGATTTCTCCAAAAGGTATCCCAACCCGATTCTCGAAGGGGACAAAACCAACAACCATTGACCTTGCCTGGTCGAGCTGGAACTTAAAAGACAAAGTCATAAGCTGCAAGACCATTGAAGACGAACTATGCTCGGACCACTTGCCCGTAGCTACAATTCTTGACTTATCTCTTATTCCTCCCATGCCCACTCACATATCTCTATCAATGGCTAACCTAGATATTCCTTCCCTCCATGAATCAATAACAGAATCTCTGCCAGATCTACCACCAGACTACACTACCCCGGACAATATCAACAGAGGTATAAGTGATCTAACAAAAATTATCATAGACGCAGCAAACGCCCAAGGAAAAGTTGTAAAAACCGATCCGAGAAAGTATAAAGTCTGGTGGAACCCGACTATCCTCAACCCAATACTCAAATCTCGAAACCGAGCAAGGAGATGGATGGCACTATCAAACCTCCCTGAAGCCCACGACTGTTACTCTCACTGGCAAAAATACTTCAAAACGCAAGTCCTCAAGGCAAAAACTGATCACTGGAAGAAGTTCCTAGCTTCCTGCTCAGGGAACGATACATTCAAAGCCTTCAAGTTTACTAAACCTCTCGCATCGAATGAAGTAGCCCCACTCCGGACCCCCGATGGCATCTTTGCAACCGACAAACCCCTACAAGCCAAAATGCTCTTTGAAGGCACCTCAGTAGCACACATCGAAGCTGACCTTTCGGATATACCACCCCACCATCAGCAACACCACTTGAACAATCATATTTACCCTAGAATCGAACCGAACGAAATCAGAAGAATAGTCGAAAATTTACCAAACAAGAAAGCTAGAGGCGACGATAACATGTCAAACGAATTACTAAAAAACGCCCTCCCAGCGATTGAAACTGAGCTATGTAGAATCTTCAACGCCTGCTTCAAAATAGGCCACTTCCCAGATAGCTGGAGATCAGCTGTCACCATCATCATTCGAAAAGCCAACAAGGATAGTTACTCCGACCCCGGCTCTTATAGACCAATAGCTTTACTAAGCTGCTTAGGAAAGATCTTAGAAAAAATCATCACAAGTAGAATCACCTATTGGGCGGAAAATTTCAACATTATATCACCTTGCCATATGGGAGGCCGTAGACATCACAGCACAGATGACGCGCTGCTCATTCTCATGTCCTGGATCAAAGAAAAATGGCGCAACAAGAAGGTAGTGTCGGCCTTATTCCTGGACGTCAAATCAGCTTACCCATCAGTCCATCGAGAGCGACTATGGCATATTCTCCAATCAAAAAACTGCCCGGGTTACCTTCTAGATCTCATCAAAGGGTTTCTGACGGAAAGGACAACAAACCTAAGAATCCAAGACTTTATTTCAGAAAAGTTCAATATCATGAATGGGTTACCTCAAGGCTCCCCGCTATCAGTTATTCTCTATATAATCTACAACTCGGAACTACTGGGTATGAAGGCCCCCTCACCAGAGTCAGACGACATCTCAATTGGATTCATAGACGATGTTGTCCACATAGTAGCTTCAAAGACTTTCGACTTGAATTTGGAAAAACTCAGTGAAAAAGCCAACAAATCATTAACTTGGGCCCAGAAACATGGAGCCATCTTTGACAAGAAAAAGGCTCAACTGATGCATTTCTCAACCCAACAAAAACCGGCAAACCCAAGCTTTCAATTCGGGGAAATTCTCCTTCACCCCAAGAACGAAGTGAAATGGCTAGGTCTGTGGCTA
>KZ142931.1:9599-23125 GCA_002157035.1 Melampsora medusae f. sp. deltoidis
TCGAAACAGGCGTAGTAGGATGAGAGGTAGAGTTGTCACCCTCTCTTGTGATCCTATGTTGTGAGTCCGACCCAGTCAACACAAAACCAGGTGATGGTTGCTGAGGAGAACGGTTTTGTAGTGGTTGAGCTGGGGTGGAAGGAACTGCAAGAGATGATGTGGATGGTGTTTGGCTAGTGGAGGCTGCCGGAATCATTTTGTAAAGAGTTGAGGGAAGTAGAGACTGGGATTGGTTTGAAATGGCGAATGGGATGTCAAAAATTAATATGATGATAATGGAGTCAACTTGAAAGAAGGAGGAAAATTTTCAGTGGATGGTTATCAAGCTGATCAAAAAAGAAATGAAAACAAAAACCCCAACCTGTGGTCATTGCAATCCTGTATGGCATAGTGACTACTGATGAATGAAGATAGACGGTAAATCCTATTGGAAGGAACATCGGCAGATTGGTGTTGAGATCAATCAACAGGGAATGGTGATGATGTCAAGGGGTGTTGGGATTTGGGGTGGAGGAACACCCCTTGACGCCAAGCCCCCCGGGCCCCAGGGTTCCCCGTGGGGTCCCATCAATTGGACCGCGGCGGGTTGGACCCCAGTGAAAATTGGGTCCCGCCGCAGTGTTTACCCCAGGGGAACATTTGTGGACTGAGCCCGCGGTGGGACCCTTGCGCTACCGCAGCGCCGCCCCAGTTCTGGGCGGCGGGGTTTGGGTGTTGACCCAACCAGAAGCAGTCTTGCCAAATTTCACAGGAAAAAAGTTCACTGCATTATATCATGGTCCAAACTTGACATTAAACCAACAATCAGATCTCCATTTGATAGGAAGACCTGAACTCAACATCTGATCCACAACATCAATATTTGATAGAGCCTTGGGGCTGTATCAGTGGTATCTCTGACAAATGTCTTCATTACCTTCCATCTTAAACATCTGTTCCCCTTCTCAATTGATCATTACAAGCACAACCTTTCAACGTCACCTTTTGATCCTCACTCCTTTGGTCAGCTACTCGCACAATTGTCATCAATACTGTCTGCTTGTATCCCTTTTTGTCTTTTTTAGGTTCTTGTGTTTTGTGTGTTTGTTGTCATTTTGTTGGTCTATTGTCCTCCAAATTGTCTCTGTTTTCTTTTATGTTCTTTCATTTCATGTCTGTTTGATTCCTTTGATTCCCTTTGCTTCCTTTTCTTTCCTTTGTTCCCGTGATCATCAGTTCAAGGGTTGAGGTCAACACTTGATTTTCTTGGAATTAAGTTTGTCATCTTATGAAACTCAGAGATATTCTACTGTAGGTGAAGCTTGCGTAAAGTGTTATGAAACCAGTAAGCAGAAGATAATGCTGATCAAATTGATTCAACTTGCTTCAATTAAATATTAAATTGACAGGCTTAAAGCTTCAAACAGTATTTACAGACAAAGCATGATATTACATGGAGGTTCAGATATTCCAGAGTTTGCACAATGCTTCCAGAGGCCTTGGGGATTTTGGCACAAGTTTGAACAATAATCCTGGGCATCTTTTGTCTCAAGAAAAGTGCTCAAAATCCGCCCTGACCACCCTTTCAGTCTTAAAATCTCCACCCTCCGTTATTTGAGTTTATAAAATTTGGTAACAAGTGGTTATTTACAAATTTAAGTAACTCCATCCAACTTTCAAACCCATCCAAATACCTCAAGACAGTCACTGTGGAATAGCCTTAATCAACTGGAACAATGCACTTGCTTAATCTTGGTCTGCGGACTATTCTTTTTGCAGGAACAGGGATATCATGCTCACCAATGGACAATGCCTCAAGATTCAATATACTAGGCTCACATTCAAAAATCATAGAAGTTCCAGATGTACTAGAGATCCAATCTTGCATAGTAACAGGTGATTCAGGATATCAAATTTCTCCCTCAGAAGTCCTCTACAGCCCAAGCCATGGTATGGAAATTCAAGGAATTTGTTCCTCTAGAAAAATCTGTCCATTTGACTTGAACAGTCCCCCAGATTCTGTTATCAAATCCTCTGCACACAAGTCACTGTCCCAAGAAGATACAGGGCTTCATTCATTTATGGATTCTGATGCAACACATGGACATGTCAGAGATCTTGACTTGAATCTTCCTCCTGATTCCATCAGTCAGTTCACTTGTCCATTTCCTCAAAGCAAAGTTTCTCCAATAGAACATACTCAACAAAGGGGGACAATGCATCCAAGGTCTGGAGAATGTGATATGGAACTGGGTGACAACAGTGCAGCCTCTAATTTGATTCAAAATATCTCCCCTCCTGGTCTTGGTACAGAGATTTCAGCTTCTCAAAAGAAAATCACAAAAACATCAAAGCCCAAGGAAAAGTTTATAAGAGCTCAACAGTATGTGTTCAAGCATAATGGAAAATCAGTAAATCTATCCAAGGACAGGGTCAACATAATTGGGGAAAAATTGTATGAAGTACCAAAATCTAAGTTACTGGCGAGGCCTACAAAGGAAATTGGAAGAGTAGTAGCAGGCCAACTTTATCTTGGCCATGACTTGGTTCACCCATGGTTTGACAAGCTATATCAGGACATGGAGTCAAATAACAGGAAATTGAATCCCAATTTAGACATTCAAGCAATAACGATGGCACAGAATTCAATCCACAGGATGTATCATGAAATTACAATGACATTCCTTGGTGTCCTCCACTTGCTTTATCCCCATCCAAAAGGTAGAAAAAATACATCCATTGAAGATGGTTGGACATTCATAACCCAGCTGCTGGACTCATGGAGGATCATTGACTGGCGAGATGCTAGTAGAGAACTTTCAATGCAAACAGATGTCTTTGATATCAATGATAGCTCTATGCTTCTTAGTTATACCATGAACTTGGGCAGAAACACAACTGCATCATTGAAAGTGATGTGGAAAATGACAGAAAGATGGAAATTAGAGTTTCCATACCATGAAAGTGACAAAATTGGGAATCTGCCTGATTTTTGTAAAAGGCTTCATTCTGCACTGAAGACAGATAGTAATTTTCCAAACACAGAGATTATTTCATTAAATCCAACAATTACCTTCAACGGGGGTAGCACGAGTTCCAGTGTTCAGGCCTTTGAAGTAACCCCCTGTCTTGGAATGGACTCCTTGAAAACACAATCAACTCGTGATCAGACTATCAGGGCACTCAGAAGGGCTGGAAAAGATGCTTTGAAAAATGCTCAGGGAACTTTCTTTCAGAGTGTGGATAGTTTATTTGAGAAGATCAAGACAAATGTACATAGTAACCAGTTGGAATGGCCAACAAAATTCAATGAGGGGTTTTTGATTACATTGAATAGGACAAAGAGAACAATCACTTATGGCTTCATTGGAATTCTTCAATTACTTCATCCTGTCCATAGATTGGGAGAGGATACCAGCCCTGTGGTTTTAGACGGACTCAAGTTCCTAGCTGATTTCATAAGGAATTGGGATTCATCAGATTTGTGGAAAGCCTTAAACACAAGAAACCCAAATCTGAAAATTTTTGTTGACACTCATGATCCTAGTATCCTACTTAGTTACCTTATCAGATTAACAAACAAAAACTATACAATTGTTTCAAGTTCTGTATATTGGGGACTCTATAAAAGCTGGAAAGCTTGGACAGAGTTAATTTTGAGTGAAAAACATCCAATTTTTTTCTGTGACATGTTCTGGAGTACATTACAAAATATACTACTTTCACAACAGAAACCACATCAAATTTCACATGTCCAAATTACATGATCAAAACCTTGCTCCTTGACTTTTCATACTCCATTTGAAATTACCATAGTATTCAGAGTTGTTTTCAATGCAATCAGGTTCAAGGTAGCTTTTCCAAAAGTGCGTCAAAAACATAGATTGAACATTTCTTCCTTTCAGAGAAATACTTGTCTTTTTTTTGCAATGTCTGTACATTTTGTTTCCGCCACAAAATGAAATCTTGAAACTAGGTTCTCCAGAAAGTTTGCTTGAACATTATTCCTCTGAGTACCCCAATTGTTTCATTCTGCTGAGAGGAATTTCATCTCAATTTTACCACACTTCCTCATCAAGCCTTTGAGCTATGGAAAACTAGTGTGTCCTGGATATCCTCAGATCCCAAATGTTTTTGAAGGCTTGGAAATTTATTCTTCTCTCCAAATCACCTGACCCTCCACACTGTCTTCTTATCTTTGATTTTCAGAACCGGGACTTAGACCTGATTACTAGCATCCATAAGGCTTAAAAGGTGTCTTGGGTTTCTTTCTTGCATCTCACATGTGGTTACTACTTCTTCAATTTGAACCTTTCAGAATCGTCTCATTCTACATCAAATATATCCATTGACCAAAGGGATTGCTAATCTTGGCCAAAGAGTCAAGAGCACATGAAAATCATGACTACATGTTGCATCTGTTTGATATACATACAATTTCCCTGAATATATGTACACATCCCCATGTCTAGGATCTGTAGCCTGTGGGGCCATCTAATACTTCACTCCTTGCCCATCCAGTGTATGAAGTGCTATTCAACTGTCCCTTGAGAGATAGCCTACTGTGAATCATCATTTGTAAATGAGGGTTTTGATCTTGAGGATGCAAAGCGTTGGCATAGATGTGATGTCCTGTGAATCTCTGAGATTAATGTAGAGAGTGAAAAAATCACCACAGACAACATAATTTTCAACACAGGTTGAATGCCAGGTAAGAAAGAAAAGAACATCACATAATTCATGAATTTTGTACATTTCACTTGCTGCAGATTGTGACAGAGCAAACCCTTAAGTTTGGTGTGTCATAGTCTCCTTGAGCCCTCACAGGAGGCCCAGTTGAAAAATGGATACATGTGATTCCTGGATACAAGTTGTATCAAGTTCCCAAAGCCTTGTTGGCACTCTTGAACCTCCTCCTATACCTACAGGGTCATGGACTGGCCCCACTGATGACCATATGGCAAGTCTGCTGGGTTTAAACACATCCAACAGTATCTTCACAGCTGAAAACACTTTGACAAAAATGATACATTTCATACTGTGCAAGGAAAGCATGGAAGCTTCACAGTTGACTGACGTGTCAATGAATAATCTTCTGGAAGCTACATGCAACACTCCTAAGAGGATCCTCTTAGATAGAGGGACCATACAGTCTAATCTCACTCATTGCATACATCTTGATGGATAGTTTTTCCTATGAATTCAGCCTCAAAGGAATATGCACTTACAAATCTCATCTTGGCTGCAAATTTCAATTTTGGCTGGGCAAAACTTCAGAATCATGTGGTGGGTGTGGCACAAAAACTGTGCCTTTGATGTGGGCGCAAGGGTGCGCCCAGACACAAAAATAAGGTGTGGGCACTCCCTAGAGCCCTAGTGTACCTTTCTGGAAATTTTTCTGTCTACTCCTCACTTGGAGTGTGAGCAGAGAGGTTGCGCTCATTGTGGGGTGTTTGGCACTGCTTGTCCGGATTTGGGTACAAATCCCTTCCACTCGCTGTCCCTTCTGAACCAGTGACGTAAGGTTAGGAGGGTATGAGTGGGTTGGGGGGGCCCTCGGGGCTTCCTCTAGACTCAGGTATACCATACCTTTTGAGTGAGCCGGCAAAAGCATGAGAGGCCAGAGGGGGGGATTCCTACCGGATGCTGCAGACGGGAGCAGTCAGACCCCTCTCTCTGGGCATCGTGTTCAGAGTCCTGACTAGCACCCCTTCCTCTGGATTTGATGCTCCCCAACACTTGGTGTCCTTACTTGTTTGCGCTGTAAAACAAACGTTTTCAGCTATTGTTCTCAACTCTGCCTTGAATGTATCAGTCCCCGCAGGAGGACTTTATCAGTTGTCTCACATTCTCACAAGCTGAATACAATGTATTCAAACATTGGGACGTATTCAAACCTTATTATTAAGGTTTCAGTGCAGAGCCTATCTCACTTTTTTTTCAAATTGCATAAAGTATCTATTGTCTCCTTCTTTGTTTCCTCTGAATAGACCTTAATATACCTCTTGTAGGAGCTTCCGTCCCATCTGCCCTGTTTCTTGATTGCATCTATTGCCAAGCCATGGAAATTTAGTAATGAAGCACCTCCTACTCTAAAGGAATGACCTGTTGGTCCTTGTGAGTTGTGCCGTTTCCATATATCGCTCACAGCTTTCATAACTTCTGATTTGGATAGTACCCATCGTTCACCATCTCTCACATGCAAAAACAGTGGGTCGTTTTGTTTCATCCAATTCATTTTAACAGTTTTCTCTAACGCTTCCGTCGGGTCAAGCCAGGTCAGTTGCTTCTGAAGGATCAGGTACTGGACTTCCTTCTCTTTTGCTGTCTTAGCCTCATGAATTGCGAGCTCAAGGTTTCTGTTCTTCCCATCTCTCTTTAAATATCCTAGTAAAGGGATCTTTTTGCTTGGTTTGTTAGAAACCAGTTCTCCTAAATGTGCTAACCCCCAGAACGCAACCATTGAGACTGCTACAATTGCTGATGCTTTATTTCCTCCGTCTTTTAGGTCATCCCATATCTGGTGTAAGTGAGAGACCAGGACTGGTTCTTTTTTCGTCCTTTTTCCTTGTAGGTTTGTTACTTGATGCATTTTGCTTTCTCTCATTCTCATACTTCCTTGACGCTCTCAAGATCAGTTTTGTGAGATCTTCTTCGACTTCCAGAAACTTGAATTGGTTTAGTTTATGCCCCGCCTTCGAACCGACTAGGTACTTTTGCACTGTATCCGCCTTCACCGCTCCTTTTGACGTATCCTCAGGGTTTTTCCTATCACTTGCCCACAGAATGACACCGCCATCATATTTACCTCGGATCGAAAAACCCGAGGTATCTTCGGACACGAAACCTCGGAGAGAATCTTTCCGAGGTTTTTCTCCGAGGTATTTTTTGCACCCAAAAATACCTCGGATCAAGAACTCGGAAAGATTGTGTCCGAGGTTTTGTGTCCGACATTGCCTCGGATTTTTCGATCCGAGGTAAATATGATGGCGGTGTGAACTTGTATATCAGGTATTTTGTGGCTGGTAAGCATTTGTTTCTTCGTCTTCCTTTTGTTTCATTGTATTTGACGTATTTCTTTGTTCCACAATTATATACCTTCATCGTTTCTTCCACCCATCCCCCCCCTGTGATGTGTTCAACTAGGTCATGTTTGGTTACCTGATTCACTCCGTCTGGACCTGTCTTCAGCTCTTCTAGGTTTGGGGGGTTTTTGATTTTTGGGTGCTTGGGCTTTGTTTTGGAGAGGTCCATTCCGGTTGAATTCTTGAACTAGGAGGTCACGCAGGTCCGCTGGAAGAGGTATGTGGAGTTGATTTTCTAAGTTTTCCTCTGAATTGTCCCCTCTGGATGGGGCGTCTGCTGGGTTTTCCTTGGATGATACTCTTTGTTCTTTTATGTTGCACTGAAATTTGGTAAGTAGGTTCTGAATGGTCTTCCACTCTTTGTTCACTGATTTGTTGTTTGATTTCCTGTTTCTAACTACTCCTTCTGTCGTAGTGTTGTCGGTATGCACTATCAAACGTCTACCACCTATTTGATACTTCTTCCGTGCCATTAACAGTCCTAACTGTATGATGACTGTTTCAGCCCAAGCAATCTTCCGCTTGGGCTCCTCGTGTTTCAGATTCTTATTTTTCCAACCTCTTCTCAGGAGGAACATAGCCCACAATGAACCTATCTTCAAACCCAGGCCATATGAAGTCAACGCATCACCGTACCACTTTATCTCTACCGGTTCCTTCACTGGTAAGATTCTCAGGTTGTTGAAGCTGCGTAAGGTAAAATCCCAATGTTTCAGGTCTTCTATTACGTCTTCAGGGAGACGTTGCTTCATCCACTGGTTTCCCCAGACTTTTTTGCAATGGTGCATCAACCTCATATAGGCTTTCATATGCAGAAGAATAAGAATTGTATGGCACAGACGCCCCACTAGGCCTTCAAATTCTTTATAGGTTACTTTCTCTGTTGTTGTGATTAATTTCCTTGTTTCCTCTTTTTGTTTGTTGAGTTTTCCCCCGGGAGTCTTACAGTGTGGTCTTTCCCATTCCAGATGAACCCAACATATTTCTGTTCATAATCACATTTGTGGTACTTCTTCTCGTTTGTCTTCACCCCGAGACAATTGCTGATTTGGACAACTTGTTTCATGGTTACGTTTGACTCGGGTCGCTTCATAAGCATGTTGTCATCAACCCACCTGAAGATTTTGGTATAGCCAGCTGGATTTGCACCAATTCTTTCCACACGTCTGCGGGTCGACCAAAGATTCCACAGCCAGCTACTCCACCAAACGCCACTCTTGTGTTGACCCACAGCATTCCATCAAAGTCTTTTAAGATCAGGTACGGCCATTGGTCTGGGTTGGTTGGGATTTGGCGGTAAGCTTTTTCCCAGTCGAATATAGCTAGCAGCCATGTTCCAGGGTTGTTTTGGAAGAACTTTACAAGCTTTTTGAAGTCGTCCCAGGTCGTTTTGAAGTGGTTTTTATTAACAAATGAGTTGACCAAAGGGATTTTCTTCTTCCTCCTTGGGTACAACAGGTCGTGTATTACCCTGAAGGTTCCATCCCCATTGACAGTGCTGCCCATTTGGCTTGATCTAAAGGATGGGAACCATTCTTCTAAGTGACTATGTGAGAAAGGTCGTAAATCCTGCCTTCCCGTTTTTCTTTCTCTAGGGTTCTCCTGATTTTTTCTCTGACTTCTGACGCTGAGTTGTGGTTATCAGGTGTATAGTAAGGTAGGTTGCCAATCCTGTGGTCTGGAATGCCCTGAGGAAAGCCATATATGAAGCCTTCAATAACGTCCTTGTATTTTCTGGCAAGTCCTGTTGCTTCTAGCTGTCTTTCTCACTCTGCCACGTCCATCTTGCACCTCACCCTGCACGGCCATGGACATCCATCTTCTGGTTGGTGGATTTTCCATACGTAGAGGCCTTTCCGCTTCTCTTCTTCTTCCTTCAACCACTTCTTGTCTTGTTTGTTCTCTCTTTCTTCTTCTGTTTCACTACTATCACTTCTTGAGCTACTTTGATGGCGCTTTGTTCTGTGGTAGTCACTTCCTACCTCCAACATGTACTCACTCTCTGAAGTACTCTCATCTGGCAGACTCAAAACAGACAACATACGGCTACTCCCGTTTTGCTTTTGTGTAGGTAAATGGTACGGACTTTCATTGTCACTGTGGCAAGGGACGCAAGGCAAGAAATTCACGCGTAAGCTTTGTTACTCACTTTCAATCACGGCAAGGTTTAATTTGGTCAGGATCAGGGTAGGAGGCACATTTGGACAGGATCAAGGAAGAGTGGGGAATCATCGCCACATGGGCTTTTTTTTTATTGCATTGTTTGTAAGTAGCTTTTTGTTCTTAACTCACTTGCTCTTTGAGTTGTCTCGCGTGTTGGACTTATTGCAATTTGAGCTTTTGTAGTCATCTTGTTTTCCATCTCTATTATAATGGTCACGTTTGTCGTCTTGGTCACGGTCATACCCCCTTGGCGACCTCGCTCTTCTGTTTGGGGATCTTGATTGGTCTTTTTGACCTGGGGACCACCTGTCCCCTCCTCCACGATACCTGTTGCTGGAGTCTTGGTTGTCATCACAATCATAGTCAAAGTGTTGGTAGTCATTTCTATTGTTTCCTTTTCCTCAACCTCTTCCTCCTTGTCTTTCATTAAAACCACCTTGGTATGAGTTTTTTCCGTAAGATCTGTCTTCCTTTGATGTTTTTGAAGTTTCACCTCTCCCTTCAGATTTCTCATAAGTTTCTCCTTTATCTTTTAAAGTAATTTTTGACAATTGAGGAGTTTGATCTTGGAGTTTTCCACCCTTGGCATACCAATTGTCGTGGTAATCCCACTCTTGGCATTTGTCAATGGTTCTCCTTGCTTGTTCCTCAATCTTCTTCTGCCTTACGGACAGGTCACTAACTTTACCACCCTCTACTCAAGTCGTCCAGAACTGGCGCCGGATCATTATATTGTAACGTAAGGAGACCATCCAATTGTCATTGTTCTCACTCTTTACGCTCTCTACATTCCTCTTGTGACCTCCAAATTTTAAAACTAATTTTTTGAATTGAAACCAATCTTTGAAATATTCTAGGAAAAGGTTGAAGCATGTAACCCAGTCTCCGTATGTCAACCTCATTTCATTTGGGTAGGTCAGGCCTTTGTACTTCTCATCATCTGAATCTTTGTCATCATCTTTGTTCTTTTTCTTTGTCGACTTTTTTCCTTCAATCTCTTGGTTGGCTTCTAGCCACGCTTTATTGAACATTGATATTGGTACGTAACCTCTTATTTTTCTTATATGGTTATCTCAAAAGACTGTTAACTGGGTCATATGATGACTAGGGACTTTTTTGTCTGCGAAATCTATACCGTTTTCAATAAAGTCACCGCTGGTTGAGTAAGAGTTGTTGGGTTCTCCTTTGTCCTCTGATGATGGCCTGCGTGGAGGAATGTTCCTTTTGGAAGCTCTTGGTGGTTTACATGTTTCTACCCTCACCTGCTTGGGTACAGTGACAACGGTCTTTGTTTTCGGGTTGTTGCTTTTTGATGGTAAGCTTTCTCGGTCAACTCTTTCGCGTTTGATTGCTAGGACCTTTAACTTCTCTGGGTTGTACTTCAACAGATATGCGGTCATCAATTTGGCATGTTTCTCGTAATTGTGTACGTCAAGGGCTCCGCGGATCTCTAGTAGTGCCAATGCTTGCGTTTGTGATGGGCCCGCGGATGGTTCTTGGTATTCTCGTTGCTTCCCTGAAAGTACAATAGGGACAGACAGAACGGTTGCATTGATGAGTATTTTTGTCACAGAATATCAAGCAGGGGATTCTAGGACGGATGGTTTGGATCAGGAACATCAATGTATTGGTGTTGGAACAGCTACGTGCCCTAGTCCGTTATGGGGACTACTTGTTGGGCCTTCCCACCGGTATAGGGTGAGGTGAATGGTTCTCTGTCAACAATTTGTGACTTGCCGTTATGGGGCCTCTGACATCATTTGAAGAATATGTTCTCTTCTGTCAGGTTTCTTTTGGTAGCAATACACATAGACAAGTACGGAGGGTCGTGGTTATGCAGTACCTATTCCTGTTGAGCAACTTCCAGGGAGTGAAAAAGAAAGCAGCTCCTCCCATAGATGTCCAAGTGGAGATGAAGAAGCAGGGGGGAAGAAGAAATAGAGGAACAGGTTGGTGGTTATGTAAGTCGATCTCACCTTTATCTAGTGAAAGGCTTGATATTATACCTTTGAGCATCTCCCTCTCCTCTTGCTCCTCATTGTCTGGCTCTACCTTGGCCTTCTTGGTCTTTACCCAGCTCTCTTCCTTGTCGCTTGAGTCTACTGGATGTCTTGTCCCGGTATATTCGCAATACTCTAGAGAGCTTTCACTACTTTGATCGCCTTGAGTCGTTGTTGGATTTGATGGCTCCTCTCCAATGGTTTGCACGTTTGACCTCGTTAACGGACTTGTGTGGATTGTTGATTTATGTTTTGACGGGTCTGTCGGTGGCAATTTCTCTGACACTTCTTGTGAGACGTCCTTTGGATCTTTTGAGGTCACCCCAATTGATTGGATGCTGAGGGTTTTGTGTGTTCTTGTTTTTCCTCCTTGGTTCTCTTGTTTCTTTCCTCATGTTCGTCATCACCAGTTCCTTGCTTATTAGCTAAATTCTTGTATCCTTTTACTACAATCCTTTTCCCTTTTGTTGCTGTTTCTTTTGCCTTTGCTTTCTTCTTTGTTGGTGGTGCTGCTGGTGCTGTTGGAACCAATGGGCCCCTGCTTAAACCTCGTAGTTTCCTTTTTGGGTCTGAGTTATCTGGGAATAGTTCATTACTTCCGTTTGATGCCATTGTACGCTCTTCTTGCGATCTTCTCTTTGTGAAGGTAACTTTGTTTGTAGATTTGCTGAAAAAATGCTAAAAATTTGATATAATCAAAGTTTGAGTATGAGCAACAATGAGGGAGTAGCGTACTGTGAAGCTTGAGGTTTCCCTGTATTGGGAAACTCAAACTTCACCTGGCCTGCGTACATAACAAGTAGCTTGTTATGTACCTTAAGCTACTCCTGTATGCTCACACTCTACCCTGTAGACAAGGGTCCAAAAGGCGTGCCTGGTCCAAACCCCCCGGGAAAATGAATACCTCAGCAGTAAAAACGTGTGTTCAATTTGAGTTGAGCTGTTATGAGCTTGGCCAAAGCTTGTACAGTTGAGTGGGTATATCTCCAAATAATTGAATAAAGTTGTGGTATTGGAAGACCTGAAACTGATTAGAAGAAGCTTTGACAGACGTGCAGGGCAGGCGTTGAACCAACATCAAACCCAATAGGACCAGAGGGCAAAGGTGAAAGTCAAATGTTTGGAGTCAAGTGTGCTGGAGTTCGAGAAGGTTGAGAGGAGCCAGAAGACTTCAGAGCAACACGTCAAGAGCTTTATCATGTCAGAGGGGGCCAAATGCAAATTCATGCCATGTGGTCCAATGCCACTTTCCCGTGACAGGCGGGGCTACAGCCAGGCAAAAGCCGTTTTTTTTTGGTTCATATAAAAAGCTGGTAGGAAAAAGGGACAAAAGTTATTTAGCTTTTTTTTCTTATCATTAACCAAAAAACAGATCTTTATCTTTTCATTTTGAAAAAAAAGAACGTTACATCAAGGAGCAAAGAGGGACAATAGGAATAAGAAAACAAAACAGGCACAATTTTTTTTTTGTTGAAGCAGCCAGGAGTTTTAAAAAATTTAACAACAAAACAAGGATCGTAAAACCGTGAGCCACCTCCAGAGCTGGCTTGCAAAGTTGAAATTATATGTATAAATTTAGGGACCCAAGCAAGTTGTAAATTGTAAAAAAGGGCTGTAAGATGCCTACTTGAACCGCCCTAATGGTCAAGTATCAAGACTCAAGACTGCAAGCAAGGAGAGTAGTTAGGTACCTTCTCAAGTGGGTTTAGACAATATGTTTCCAGTCTGTCAAGAGACAATGCACACTATGTCAGTTGAGTATGTATATGCTTGACTGTCCAAGTATCAAAAACCTCAATGGTGGATCAAGCTGAGATCAGCTACCTTGTGGACAAGATGAAGGCTGCGACCCGGACACAAAATTTCAGGGCCAGCCCCAGGGCCAACTTTTTCCCTGGGTTGACCCAAGGACATTCTAGAAGCTCACAGGGCCGACCAGGGCACGCCCTGAAGCCCTGGCCATGTGGCCTAGCAGGGCCAGGCTCAAATGTAGGGGCAGAAAAGGCTTGGGAAGGGGGTCAAAAGTTTATCATTTATTTCAAAATCATGTGTTTAAAAGCATATATAGGAGCTTTAAGAGCCTACTTAGAAACTAAAAACTATTTTTTGAGACTACTGAATCATGAGCATAAAAACTTGGGAGAGTTTCTAAATACTTGAAATTTGAAAAGGAACTATTTTTTTCTTTTTGACAACACCTTATCCCAGCTTTCAAGACAGACTTGAGCCTCAAGATTAGTGGGAGTGAAAGAAGCTCGGTGATCACTCATCACTCTCAACGCATTTGAAAATGAACTCT
>KZ142936.1:0-18457 GCA_002157035.1 Melampsora medusae f. sp. deltoidis
ACGGCCAAAGTTGACCTCAATATCTTCACGATCTGACTCATATGCAAAGATAAAGCCCCTTCAAACTCTCGATCGAAAACCTATTGGATATCTTGAATGGCAGTCGACGAGAACGCCCGATTCCCCCCGGCACCAGTGATGCTCCTGACTGGTAAGTTTTACCCAGACTTTGATCAGGTCTTTGAGAGTTCCTGATATCAATTTGAGGATGCCATTCCAGGTGCTAATGGAGCAGTAGGATTGGGAATATGTTTACGAACTCTATACCAACTATCTCAACCAACTCAGGCTGATATATCACGTTCGAACTTATTTGATTGTTCGACTGAAAACAATTTAACGTCTTTGGCACTTAAAGAAGATGAAGAAGAAGACTTTCAATCAGTTTATGCTACTCCCAATGGACTCACCCTTTTACTTGGATGTCGTAATCGCAAAAAGGCTGAGGATGCACGTGTTGAACTTTTACAGAAGTTGAACCGACTCTTCGCAAAGGAAAGCACAGAGGATCGGGCGGTAACGTCATATACGTTCATTGATCGTGTTACTGGACAAGTCGAGATCATCAGCTTTGAAACTTATCGCCAGCGTTGGCTGGCGAATCTCAAGATTGAATTCCTTGGGCTTGATCTTGGTAACTTGAGCTCGATCTTTAGAGCAGTGGATGAGATAAAAGAGCGGCATGGTCACCTGAGCCATCTTCTTCTGAACGCCGGCGGCGGTGCGTTTGTCGGTTTGGATTGGTCCAAGGTCATTCGAGGCATGGTTTTAAATTTGGTAGAAGCTCTGACGTGAGTGTGAGTGCGTAGCTCATTAATATCTTCGTTTTCAAAGTATAACGTGCTGACGTTCTCCAAGGATAGGTATCCAGATTACATGCTGGAAAGTCGCTCAGAAGAGACAGATGATAAGCTGGGTTACACCTGGCAGCTTAATGTCTTCGGTCACTACCTACTAGCCCGTCTTTCGCTCCCGCTCCTTGCTCGTACTCCATCTCCTCTCCCAGCCCGCATTATCTGGACTGGTTCACTCGACGGACTAGCCAAATACTTTGATACTCGAGACTATCAGTGTCTAGAGAGTGATCAGGCTTATCAAAGTACAAAATATCAGGTGGGATTGTTAGGATGGGCGTTCAATTCTGTCATTCGGAAGTACGAGGTAGACGTGAAGGAGGAAGGCAAAGGGGGTACGCAAGAGACTGGAAGTCCACCTAAAGTTATAAGTTTGGTAGCTCATCCAGGCATCGTGGCTGGAAATATGTTTACGTGAGCGGTCTCATGATCAATTCTCACCCGACCTTAGATGCTAAAGTATTTCTTACTTGACGTTTAACTTCATAACAGGCAAATCGTTGGAGTGTTTCTGGATTATGCCATGCTCATGACCTTCTACCTTGTACGAACAATCTTTGGCTCATCTCATCATGTGATATCAGCCTATAAAGCGGGTTTAGTCTGGACCTTTGCCAGTCTCGGTCCGCCAGCCTCAGAATTAGGCAATCTATCAGGTGGGGAAGATCATCCCTTCCGAATGGGTGCTCGATGTGATCGGATGGGAGTAGAATATGTTGCGTTAGAATCTAATCATGAGGCACAGGGTTATCAGCAATGGTTTGATGAAGAGCATGCAAATCTCATTCTCGACAAATGTGATCAACTATATTCAATACATTCACGCAAACAAAAAATTGATGCCAACTCAGAATCGACATGATCTTTGAAGATGGGCATGTTGATTAGCACACTAAACAAATTGAACAGACAATCAAAATAATTACAGTCACTTTGTTATACATCTGATTCATGAACTTGTAAGAGCATCTCCAACGTGACGGAATCTGATTGACTAAACACTACGTTTGTGTCACAAACATAACATGTATTGCTCTTTTTCAGAAACGCACCATCCAGCGTCGAGGACAAGGTCCCATCTTGTGCAAATTGTACATATTTTTTCCCGAGGAAAGTGCTGCCTGCCCTCTTGCCCAACATGTACCTCAAAAATTGGCTCTTAACAGAGAATTACCAATGTACCTTCTCTCTTGAGTTCAAATTTGGTGCTAGGACACAATCTTTAAAACACTTTTTTTGGAAAGGAGTTGATTTCTTGGGGAAAAAATGGTGTAGCCTCAGCGCAAGACATCAGCGCACACCTTTTGTCTTTGTTCCAAATATCTCACCTGATAGAAAAGTCTGTACAAGGATTTCAAGGAGGGCTCCTGCAAAACGCTCAACCCTGAGCAAGGACTTTGTGCAAGTTTGGCGCAGATTTGACACAGAGCACAGGTTCCTTGTAAGACTATAGCTTTGACGAACCTATCAACCACAGAAAGTAAACAACCGAGAGAAATAATCAAGAGTAAAATCAGAGAACAGTTTCATACATCTTGATAAAAATTATCACTACCCGCAAGCTTGAGAGAAATTAAAGAGTACACATAAGAGGATGTTTCAAGACCAAGTTAAAATTGAATAATATCTAAGAGTAGATACAAATGTATCAGTAGAAAGATAGAGAAACAAAGATGAGAATAAAATGGAGGAAAAACTCACTGATTCTTTTTGACATGAAAAGAATCAGAAAAAGGGGGGGAAAGGAAACTACAAAAGTGAACAGATATCCCCAAAAAAATTCTCCACCTTGACCCAATTTTTACCAGCTGACCCCTTTACATCCTCCACTTCAAAATAACCGTAAATGATCTTTGACTCCATAAATAAGATAGAGTATCCTAACAGTATCTTGACAAAGGGCTCCTCGCATGCTGCACTAAGCTTGTGTAGCTGGCATTATAAATCTGGCACAGGAGCAAAAGTACTACATTGAAGTTGGTAGCAGGTAGAACTCCACAAAACAAGGCAAAAAAGGAATCAAAGTGTATTACAGCAACATTTTCATTCAGTTCATATCGCAATTAGATTACTTCAATGCTTTTGTGCAAGTAGTCTCACAATTGATGAACCAAAAGAACAATAAGAGGTCTATGAGATTCCAAAGTACCGATTCAACACTAATCAATCCTGCCATAATCTTTGAAAATGTTATTCAAGCCTCTCCAAAAGAAAATTGACAACAAAAACATCACCAAATCTTCTAGATCATCATCATCATCTCATCCATTCTTTCCTTTACAACTTCAACAACTAAATGATCATCACCATTAACATAAACCATCTTCACAGGCAAACACAATCCAATCAAATCCTTCCCATCTCCTTCTCCTCCAAACCAATCTTCTCTTTCTTTGACAACCAAAGAAGCTTTAATACCCAATTCAATCAAATAAACTTTAATGGTCCAACGATTTGTGAACCTAACCAAAACGGCTTCAGACATAATCACACCTCTTAATTTAAAAGATTCATTATTTTGAAGTTGTAATTTTTCAATTAAATAACTAATCCAACTTCGATTTAATTTTTTTTCTAACATTTGAAAAGGTTTGATTTCTCTATCAATTCTATCTATCAATCCAAGCATACTTTTTTCACTTAAAACGTTTTGAACATCATCATATTCCTTTAAGCCTTTAGATCTAAGTAAAGCTCTTTTAATTTGCCAATGTGAAATCAAATCACTATACCTTCTTAAGGGACTTGTCACCTTACAGTATCCGAACTGATCTGAGATTCCTAATGGTGAATGAACATGAGGTTTTAAATTATGGAGAGCTGGTAGTAATTTCACTTGGGCTTTTTGGAACACGAACGGGCTGACGACTCCTGTGATGGGTGAAATTTGTCGACGAAGGAGTTTCAAGGCTTCTTGGTTTGCTAAAGAATCGGCTTGCTCTGGCGGTGCTTGGGTTCGAAATGGGAGTAAGAACCATTCGGAATCGATCTCACTTTGAAGTCGACCAGCTAATCGACCAGCGAGTATCATGAATTCGGTGACGAGCTGTTGGGCCGAACTGATACCCCATTGGTGGGTTTGATGATTAATGATCGGCCTTGGTAAGTTTACTGTCACAGCTGGTGTGCCAGTTGAGAGCTGTGGGGACGATGCGATGCCAAAGACAGGTTGTACAGCCTGATTTGAATGAAGCGTAACAGACGCAGTGGGTAAGTTCCAACCGAGCGCTCCATCAGCCACACGGCGACGAGTCAGCGCTGCAGCAAAATCAGCGAGGTTTTTCAGTCGTGAGTGATCATCCGCATCGAGTTGTTCTACAGTGAGGGTAGGACGAGCATTCATAGGGTTCAATTCTTGAGGATGACCAATGGTAAGCTTTGGCTGAGGTGATGGCGGTTTTCCATCTAGAATAGTAGTGACCACATCATAGGTAGTCTGCTTAGGAGAATTGATCCAACCAGGACGAATCTTATATTCGACTATATTGCCGATTTTATCAAGGAGAGCACTGAAGGTCAGTGTACGTTGTCCACCGGTAACACCTAAACTTAGCTTATTAGTTTTGATAAAGCCAGCAGGTAGCATGGGTAACGTGAAACCAGGCATATAGAGTGTTTCGAGGTATTTGCGAGCTTCCAAAGCAATCGAATGGGATGGATCTAGACAGGTGGTCGGGTCTGCGATGTGAACGTGCACCCAAGCGTGGAGATTATCAGATGAGTCTTCCACTAGCTCGATTGATACTCCATCATCGAGCTCTTCAGCATTAGGGTCATCGATGATATACACCGGTAAGTCTCCAAAATCGTGTCGCAAGACATCAGTGGGGTCAACTGCTAATGTATGACCCCGCGTCGTATTCATGGCTGTTCGCTTTGGTGTTGCACCAGATAAATTATGATTGTTTGGGTCTGCCTTGGTAGCGGTATAGGTACGATAGCGTGCCTCGATGTCTAGACTTGGATCCCAAAGCCCCACACTCTGCCACGGCGGTAACACTCCGATGTCACGTAACAAGAGAATAGCTCCAAACCTATCAAAAGTGAGCGCAGGCCAAGTTTTTATCATCGCTTGTTCATCATAAAGTCCAATCTTCTTCAAAATCGCTGCTACGATCGTGCTCAAAGGTTGGTCCTGAATCATACGTTGAGTGATTGCAATTGTACGAAAAACTTTGATGATAAGAAGATCGGAAGCGGTCCAAGCAGAACATAAATCAGTGACAGGACCCCGAGGATTGGAAGTTTCGGGAGAATCCTGTAGACTGCGATTGGTGTTAATGACGTGACGAGCTTTTTCAACGAATGACTCTAGTTCATTCGAGTCGCGTGCTACCCAATCTCGAACCGTATATAACGCCTCAAGGGTATCCTCTGATTGTAAAGAAAAGGTAGAACGATCGCGCATATCACGTGCATTGGCGATGAACAAGTCGGAATTAGCCATAAGCTGCTGATGAAGAGCAAAGAGCATAAGTTCATCCTGAGAATGTTGTCTTCCTAATAAGAACCGAAGGGCCTGTTCAGTAGAAAGCTGAGCTGTCTTTGTTGGATCAGGATGTTTGAAATGATTATAGATGTCATAAGAACCGGATTTTGTTAAGATAGCATGACATCGATCAAGTTTAGCTTCAGTCACGCGTAAAATTCGACAGCAATGTTTTCGAGCTTCTATGATTGCGGCGGCTTTCTCGTCCAATGGATCTGACTCCAATTCAATTTGGGATGTCGACAAGACAGAAGTAGTGATTGCTCCCAGCACATTTTCGGAATCGGCGGCTTTTTTGGCAAGAGAGCTATCCACAAGGTTGTGCATGGTATACATCACATTGTCTAAGCTGTTGAGTCGAATTTCACCCGATCGGTTGACATATACTACTTCATTTCCGATGATACTCACTACGATGCCCATCTCAGATTGATTAGCTCTTTTCAAGATTGATGAGAGGAGAATCACATGTCAGGCGTCTATCCAAAAGAAGTAAAGGAAAGATAGAAAACGGAGAAAGTGAACAGTTGAATAAGCATTGAGAGAAAACTGCTGATAAATGTTTGATTTGTGGAAGCTTTAGTATATTTGACTAACCTACGTAGTTCAATAAAGCTACCAGGTTGTAATCCAGAAAGTCCTTTCGCACCAGGCTTTCGAACCATTGGAATTGACTCCCCAATCGAATCAGAATCCAAACCACCATAGTCAAAGTCTGGTAAACCAAATTCGGTCGCGCTCCTCGTAAGATCCAAGATATCTGGAGAGTCCTTACGGATCATGGTCGTTGCAATTTTTGATCCTGAGACATCATTAAGCTTCGAAGAAGCAACCGAGCTGAAAGACCTTTGGGCCAATGGTTTTGAACGATGTCGAGCCGAACGAGGAGCTTGAAGAGGCCAACTGGTTTGATGATCTGGTTGGACCCTACCTCTTCGTCGTTCTTCTTCCCACCATCTTAAATCGAGTGGTGACCGTTTAGCAGGTTTGTAGCCCTGTGTTCGAAGATCTTCCCATTTCTTAGCTGATTCTAGATTATGAGACCTATTGTAGAATGCGCCATAGATTGAAATAAGTTGATCGGCAATAGGTTCAAATGAATTCCAGAGAGCTTGAGATGAAGGTGAAAGTGGTTGTAGTTCGTTTGAGTTGATATTTATTCTTGATTCTAATGAAGTTGATTGTTTTTTAGGTAATCCAATGTTCAGTGATCGTCTTGATTTCATTCTATCCTCGTTCCAATTGCTGAGCAAATTTACATAATACAAAATTCTAAAACTTCAATGTTGCAAAACTTATCTGAAACTGTCACTGAGATTTCACAGAATATATCCTTGCAATGGTGACATGTTGGATACCAGACCTGGATGACCTCTTCTCGAGCGCAATTTCAAGATAAAGCTCAGGCCTGATGAGGCTGCAGACATAGCTACTTCATCTGGCGTATCAGATGTCTACTCAGGAATAATTTAATCAAGCGTCCCCTGAAAGTAAACCCACTGTCAAGATTGCCTGCTGTATGGTTGAAAATTGATCATCTTCCGTTACTTTCTTTGGAGGAATTTACTTTGGTGTCCTCAATTTTGGGATACGCTTCACATGAGAACAAGAGTTCATAGGAACTGTCCATGAGGTGAAAAGCTGACACAAAGTCAAGTCTTACAGTAGAAGCACATTTAGATCCAAATGATATATTGCAAGTGTGAGTAAAAGTTAAAAAGGTCTGCCTGAACAAGATTATCAACGTATGTACATAGTTGTACATTAACAATGCCTCATAGAACAGTTCAGGGAGGGTATAATCCAAGGTGAGCAAGTCTGTGTGACTATTTTACAGATCCCGACTCTGTGGTACTGCCAGCATTGAGCCCATCCACAAGAGCACAAGCCTGACATATGGGCTGACTGGACAATGAGCCACATCGTGTACAAGATTCTGAAAAATCAAACCAACAGACAACTTTAGTCTTGTGCCCGATTTGCCTCAGCATGGATCAAGATAAAATATAACAGCAACTAGTCAAATGGGTCACTCAACGTTGTGTGGGTCGTTTAACGTCCGTTTTTACAGCACCTGCCATAGCTTCACCACTGTAGATGATATCGAGGATCGAAGAAGGTCTGATCCGTTCGAGCTCTTTGACTAAAGCTCGGGCGTGACCACGGTACGCCTCTGGTGAATAAGTACATTCTGTTGAGAAATAATCTAGCTTCTTGAAATCTATGATGCTCAGAAAGAATATATGATTGAGACAGATCGTTACTAGGAATTTTGAAGTTGGTGATAGAGGAAGATAGAGAGAAAAGGAGTGATTGAGAATACGCACATGCATACATCACAATTTCTTTTTCATAAGCATACTTGAAAGGTTTACTCCTCTTCACAGGGATTCCACCCATGCCAGAAGTGACTCCTCCCGTTGTAATTTCAGTACATCTCTCTAAACGGGCGATATCTCCTCTCAAAACTATTGTTATCCATGGTGGGAATGTCAATTTGACTTTGGATTACATAGATTGAAAGATTTCAAAGTAACTGACCATTCATGAGCACCGTTTCCGCGATATCATCTGCATTATGACCCGTTACAATGTGGTCCACACCTAAGATATTGGCCCCTCGATCTAAAGCTTGTCTTCTGAATACACCACAAAATGTACCTAATCATTGAAACAACAACACCATTTATACGATCAATTTCTCTGTGGTTCATTCCCGTGTTTTGGAGAAATCATTAAGGTATGAGATATCCGGTTTGGATCTTTTGATTGATTTACAGTTTCCTTTTCGACCAACATTTTCAACTACTTTATCCATCGTCCAACCTTGATAAAGTTCGTCATAAGAAAGTACTTTAAGTGGTAAAGAGTATTGAGAAGAGTTCCGTTTCACAGTCTAAATGTAAGTGAAAGTATCGGGAGCCAAGAAGTCAATGTTAGTCTTATGTGAGAAGATGTTTCGCGGAAATTTCTTGTGAACAAATTTCACCTCTAAAGAGTCATCCCGATATCCTTTGATCCCTTCGTCTATCGATAGTAAACATAAATCTAGCCCGTAGTCATACCTCTCGTTCAAAGTGGTCATCACATGCGCAAGTACAGTGGAATCTAAAAGACATCGGTATTTTGATCAGCGGATGAGATGCTGCAAGCTTCACAAGTATATTCTGACCTTTACCACCACTAGCAGCAATTGCCACTCTCTCTCCTCTCCTAAACATCCTGGCCGCGTTTTCGCTCTGAGTTCCTTTCGGCTCACATCCTGACCCATTTTGCTCAATTCCATTATCACAACCATTGACATTTTGAGTACAACATCCTCCAGCTTCAGCATTAGAGATTTTCTTGATAGCTCTTTCAGTTTCTTGTAGTCCAAGACCAAGTATCGTATTATGGATTTCAGTTTCGAAGATTAGATAAAAACATTCTCGACAAACAGCTTGGGCTGTCTTTGGTCGTTTGATAATGGCACGCCGAGGTGTAGGAGATGATCCGAGAGTTGGACATAGTGCACAAGGTGCCATCTAGACCCTAGGATGGCTTGAGATTGGTTTGTGCGGCGATTTGAAGTCGAAATAGCAATAGAATGTTGTGCTGCTGTTAGAGGTAAAGTAGCAAAAAGGAGTTGGGCAAGCCAATCCCCGAGCAAGCGAAATAATGGCTTATCATTGCCGATCGGGTATGCATGGCTCCGTCAGCCCGGCTCCGATACTGCACAGCTGCTCGGCCTTGGACCACGGGCACGCGGGCCGTGGCAGCACATGGATCGGGGCTTAGCGGACCCATCCAGATTCCAGCCCAAAGATGACGTCACAGGGTTCAGTTTTTTGGTTGAGTGGGTTGTCAACATGCTCAATCGTCAACTGCCACTTTGCACCTCTTGCGTATTATTCTTTTACGCCTGGCCTGGAAAACAATGTTCACTCAAGTCCAGAGTGAATCAATATCTCATATGCTCAAGTTGAATTTTTTTTTGGATAGCTCTGAAGGGAGGTGGATTCAAAACCACTTTTAACTGATCGAAGGGGTATGTGTATGCAGTTCAACATAATGAGTTCTTTCCACCTCTGTGATCAGAGGTTTCATGATATATGTCCCTTCTGCAATCAGATTCTACTATTCAATTGCACTTTTTCATTTCTCATCGCATATCCGTTGAGCGCATACATTCCCAATCATCACTCTTTAACACCGATCATCAAGCAGATCATATTATCTTGATTGATGGGATGAAATCCTAGATACACAGAACTATAATTCTAAGATATAGCATCTTGAGGTGGTTAAATTATATGCAAAAGTGAGAATAACTTGTCAATTGCTAGAATAGTATGTAATTTCGCGCAAATGGAATAAAGCGTGATGGTGTGATAGAAAAATCACCAAGACAAACTCCCTCGAGGTTCGTTGAAAGGACAGCCTATAGGGGCCATGTTTATTGAAATGTGTGTTGACTGATTGGAATGGGGATATATACACGTCGACGGCATAAAGGACACGATACATCTACACCTTTGGCTTCGGAAATCATTACATGCGCCTAGATTCAAGTAGGAAGTCATCCCAAGAATTGCATTCAATTACTGAAGATCAACTTGATACACGGTTGAGATTTCAAAGCTCACATTCATACACTGTTCGTGAAACTTGTGGGGCTTAGAACACTTCAACTCGATCACCCTTTGACCTTGGGAAAAGCCATCCAGGCATATAGAACAACAGGCAGCGTTGCTGTTATGAGAGTCAGATACTTGATTCATATTGAGTTGATAGCGCAAATTCCCTACTGGAGAAATTGGAAGAACAAAAATCAGTACATGCCACAATATTGAACAAAACTGGATGTCAAGATCTTCTGATAGTTTCAATTCTTAATCAATCCATCTTAGTAAAATATAAACTGAGGTCCAGGACAATGTGATATTCTTGTTGAATACACAACATATCAAGATAATTCTTGGAAGCCACCGGTCAAGGCTAGCTGTGTGACATTTCAGCTATGGATACATAAAAAATTACTTACGGGGTTTGTGTATTTCATTATCAAGCAACTCTTTGCTTCCCTCAATGTAAGGACTTGATTTGTAAAGGATCCCAATCACAAATTCTTGATCTTTTCGATACTCTTGGGCTCTGTGAGGATCCAGGCCATATTGTTCAGCTGTTTCATTTTCCAATGCAGACTCTTGAGCCTTGAAAGAATTGAGTATTCGCTCAATGTGCTCTAGTCCAACTACTGAAAGGCCTAGAAAAGGCAAGAGAAGGTTGCCAACGTAGCTATCTATGTTCTCACGTGAAAAAAACTCTTGAATGCTGGGCCGCACAATAGATTGGTACTTGAAACGGTTGTAGATGGATTGATAAATTTTCCCGAAGTGATCATTCCGCGTGGCATGATCTTGTATATACTTTCGACAAGCCGCGTTATATGTTGAAATGTGCTCGAGTATATGAAAGACACAATCTGTTTCCTTCTGAGAATTATTTTCAATTACCATGTGCTGCATACATCTTAAGGCGATTGATTGTAAGGTGTCCCTTCCAGAGGCACCCTTTGTTTGAAGTAATGAATCATATATCTCAATGAAGTTGGGATTGAGGTTGGCTTTTCCAAAATCCCCAAAGTAGTTCCTAATGTGCACGATAATTTCAACCCTTTCAAGGACTTTGCACAGAGGTAGAGGGACGTGCAATCACATCAGTTTCATGATTATCTACATAATGACAATGTATATCTAAGAACCCACCCTCACTTATGTTGTCATATGTCAGCTTTGTCGCCGGTGTGAGATCGATTCCTAGTTCACACAAACAGCCGGGGGGATCTCAGCTTGTGAATTTGGAGTGAAGGAGCTCGAAAGAAGTGAAAGATATGTTAACCTTCGGTCAAAAAGAGCTCTAAGGCTCCTCGACAAACTGGGCCCGTAGCCGGGTCTGACCTGATAGGTTCCAGTTCTCCTCTTGGAAGATAGGATTGAATACACCGCAAGACCTTCAAGGCCCACAGTCGCTCGGGTATCGACAAATAATCTTCTTGCAAAGTTTCAAGTGCGATAACTACAAGTTGGTTCAGTGGGGATGCTTCTAACCAAACTTCTATACCTTGATAAACACTTTCAATCAGGCTACACGTCGCTTTGACTAGCCTGTTGACACCTACATGAGCTACATGAGATGTTGGTGGCGCATTGGAAAGACGCACAAGATCGTCGAGATCAGGTGGTAGATTCAGCAGAATGTGTCCAACTGTTGCTAGCACTGCTGTGATTGTTGACCATCTCGTGGGCGCCGGATCACATTCAATTTTCTTGTTTGATGTTTCAAAGACCTCAATCGGTTTCAATCTTCTGGTCTTGGCTTCCAGCGTCATTTCTGGGAGATCTTCAGTCCAGCGGCCTTGAAGTCCTTGGATCGAAGAGACGTGCGTGTCTGCGTCGCGAACATTCTCAAAACCTTCTTCGTGAACACCTGTATGAGGAAACCTAATCGCACCCAGAGCTATCGACACAAACATAAGATACCACACTTGGGATAACATAGCGGTTTATCACTGGGTGGCTCAAATATGACAGTCGAGAGTTTTGCTGACGTGGGAACAACCACTGAAGTCGGGTGATTACCGCAGGGAGCACCCCAAGAGAGTCGGGAGATATTACGAGGCAATTAAAGTGGTCAGAGTGCTTCTCAGCTCGTGCGAAATTTATATATTCAATGTAGCCCGTAAAGAGGTTCGAGGTGTCCTTCAGAGGTCTCAAAACCGCAGAGTAACAAGTCATGTCGTGAAGAGCAAAGGATATGTGTCAGATCCTGATTATCCAACCGTGTCTCTTGCTGGAACATTGCGCCGCACTTGTCAAAGCGACCTGGCGCAGGTGCCACGATAAGAAAAGTTACAAGAAGTAAACACTTTTATTAACATGATCACTGGTTTCACATCACCATATGTGTACAATGATTATGTATCCAGTCAAGGCCGTGCAGACGTTCAGAGTGTCATTCTGAAGTTCCACAACCGCAGCAGCGCAACAAATCAAGTCAAGAACAAAGAACGTGTGTCATTTCATGATTATTTGTCTTGTTGAAAGCTTGTTTGCATATCTTTTTGCAAAGCAACATGGCGCATGTGCCAGGATCAGAAAATCAAGTGAATAGCTTCACACACAAAATTACTGGCCGCATCGCCGGTGCTACGTATGTAGCCATCCTCGCAATTATGAATGGAACGGTACAGAGTGTGTATGCGCGACTGACGCCTGGCCTCATTGACAAAGCAAAGGACAATACCAAGGGTGGTGGACTTTTTGAAGACCAGATTTGGTGTTCAGCCTCACAAAAGCTTCTACTGTCTTGGTATCCTTGTAGCACATCAACGTGCACACACAAGGGACTTCTGATAGATACTTGAAAGACCCTTCCTACTGCATAGATTTTTTTGCTGCAATTTTGTGGCGGCGACCAAATTTGGGGTTAAAGGCATAAAACCCTCTAACCTCCTGAGGCATGAAATTTTGGGCTGAACCCAAACTTAACTAAGTCCCAAGCTGGACCTAACCACCAACTCCAGCAAGGGACTTACACCCAATGTCAAAAAAATGGTGTGAGATCTGCCGGGTCTTTTTGCCAAAAACTGGCCTGCTTATAAAACTTTTTTTTGTGCTTTCAACTTATCTTTGTCCCAATAATGAGAAACATGGGCACAAGCCCTCTCTACACATCAACACTTTCTGTTTTGCAATACCATGAGTTGTTCCAAAGATATATGTGAAAGTCTTGGAGTGCGTAAAGCCAAAAGTCACAGTAATTTGAACTACTCTGGACCTGAAATGTCAGTTTTGGTGTGAATTTCAAAAAACAATTTCCAAACTATCTCCAGAAGAAGTTGAGCTACCGGGGTTTTAAGACAAGGATATTGCAGGAAGAGTTCTGGTGCATTTTTTTGCCAATATTGGGACAAAGACAAGTTAAATCACAAAAAAAAGTTCTATAAGCAGGCCAGTTTTTGGCAAAAAGACACGGCAGATCTCACGCCATTTTTTTGACATTAGGCATAAGTACCTTGCTGGAGTTGTTGGTTAGGTCCAGCTTGGGACTTAGTTAAGTTTGGGCTGCACCCAAGGTTTCAAAGGCATAATTTTGGCCTAGAATTTGGCCTGAGCCTGCCAAAATGAGCCCTGGACCTAGTATCTGCTGAGGTATCCGCTGAGATATCCGATAGACCCCATCCTGGGCCCCATCCTTCAAGCCTCTCAACAGCTCTTGACAGCCATTTTATGTCTTCAAATGGCTTGGCGTGTATGTTCATATTTTATGCCTTTAGAGGGAGGGTCCGCCACATGGCATAAACCTCTAAAGGCATAGAAAAATCTGCCGCCAAGCTCTATGCCTTTAGAGGGAGTTGATTAAATTAGTGGGGAGGAAATCAGCCTGATGATAAAGAAAAATCTCAGCCCTATACCCAAGGGGAGTTGATCTTGTGATGAACAAAGAGAAACAAAGGACTGATCATCCTGTAAAATATAATGGAAGTTCTATTTTGTGATATTTACTATCCCCTGCATACCCAAGTTTGAGGAACTTTTGTTATGTCTAGAATCAGAAATAGAGTATTGGTCTACTTTTCAATCAGTGGGTGATGGAATTATAATGATGCATCCAGTATGTACACCCTTTTTGGACCCTCAATAAGGAGAAATGATAATGAGCTTCACATCCATTGTGCATCAACGGATTACCTTTGATACTGAGCTGGGCTAACACATCTCAAAACCTTCCCATTGTTTGATGATCTTCCAGTTCACCCCAGAAGATGTGCTGACTGTGAGCTAATGGTGTTTTGTTGGACTTCCGACATATGGGACATTTAACACCTGAACCATCAGCAGACCTGATCATCAAGGTCTACATTTTCACATAGGATTTTATCAGCAATGCCAGAGATGATATAAAGAAATTACATAAGCAAATAATTGGTTGGTATCAAGAATCGGATTAATTCACTTACACTTGCACAATTTTCATGCAAAATATGAGAGCAGTGACATCTCAATTGTACAACTCTTTGAGCCTTTATAAATTTATCTAAACAGATAGGACAATTATCCAAACTTTTGTCTCTTTTTTCAAACATCAACTTGGTTTTGAACCGGTAATGTCCACTCTTCCCTAGGTGTTGTAGAGAGACACAATCAGCTATCCATTGAATGTAAAAATTAAACAAAGATAACCTGTGTTGTCAAATATGTGGGGGCTTACTATCTTTTTTCACCTGGCCATCTAAATGATCTTGAAGTCCTTCAAAATAAGAGCTGACTTCATACATCGTGTCAATGAAGAAGTCTTGATCTTCATGATACTTCTCTTCCTTTGCAACATCTGTAACACGCAATCCCAATTTTGACTCTTTCAGCGCCGAGTCTTGGACATTACATGAATGCAAAAGATTTTTGATATAATCCAAATTGACTGAACGCCAGCCCAAGAAAGGAAGAAGAAGGCTCTTGATGTAAGGGTCCATATCTCTTTGTTCAAGGTACTTTTGGATATGAGGCTGCAGTTTTACTTGACACTTGAACCTCTCCTGAAACACATGAGAAGGTTTACTGGTTGATGGCAGAGAGTCAATAATTCCTTTGACAGATGGATAGAATGCCTTTAGATGTTTCAATATAAGATCTAAGCATTTAATCTCTTCATCCGGGGTATCTTCCGCATTCATGTGCTGCAAAGATCTCATTGTCAATGACTCAACAAGTCCTCCGTTGGCTAAAGACCTTTTCAGAAGTAATTTATCATGGATTGCTATGAATATAGGCGTTTGATGATCTCTTGCAGCGTCCCCAAGGTGATTTTTGATGTTCCATATCAGCTCAACTCTCTTGAGAGCCTCCGCGATAGCTGCAATCAGTTCCATTTGAATGAGCTCATCATCTTTCCAAGGAAGAGACAAAATTCGAGCAAACATAAGGTAGGTCACTTTAACTTACGTTCATCAGGAGTGAAGGTGTCTTTCCTTCCATGTGATAAGTACTTAACTAAGTCAAAGCCTGAAAACGATATGAGCACTTTTTTGTTCAAATTGCCCATGGTGATAAATTTCAACTTACCCTGTGTGAGAAAAAGCTCCAATCCTCCTCGGCAGACACGACCCGTGTTTGGATCTTGTCTGATTGGCTCGAGATACTTCNGGCAGGAAAGATTGAAGTATCCGAAGGATGTTCAAAGTCCACAGTCTATCATACACAGTCAAATTGTCTTCTTGTAAATATTCCACCACAGTGTAGAGAATTTTTTCAAACCGAGAACCACCTCGAAAGAGTGATCCCTCAAGAGCATAATCGCTGGCCAGCTCCTTCAAACTTTTAGCTATAGGCCCGGTTCCTTCGCTATATTTTTCCGCGTTTTTGCCAAGTTGTAAAAGCTCGTTGATTCTTCCCGTATCATTCCAAATACCCTGCAATGTATGAGCAAGGTCTGAAAACATAGACCATGAAACAGCCTTATAATTGAATTCCTTGCTTAATGGCCCGAAGATTTCGGATGCATCAAATCTTGCGCGCATGATCTTCTTATCACTCTCCAATCTTTCAAGTCTGGCTTCATGGCGTCTTAAGTTATCCCTTTCAAAATTCGCAAGTTGTTCTGGATTGCGCTCCGTGGGAAGATACAATTGCTCAATTAAGCGTTCATGCCCTATTTGATAGCCTCCGAAAGGGCTCCAGTCATCAACCGCTACCTCATCTCCTCCTTCAGATAACATTTCCCATGCATTAGGCGCACAGACGCCGTGGAACAGCGCCAAACACCCCCCATAGCGTAATATCTTTTTGTTCATGTTGATTTGGTAGGGAACGAAGCTAGAGTTTGTTTGCGCAAAATTTTGAAGGGTGCACAGGTGGGGTTTGTGGAATTGTCTGGAACTTGAGGAGTCTTGTGTGATCCAGATCAGTTGCAGACATCATCTCGAGCAAGGTTAGGTAATCTGCGTCTTGATTGTAACGCCTGTTCCAAACTTTTGCTGAACTATGAACGCAGAGCATGATGACTGAAACCGGTTTCAACACAGTCTCAGAGTCTGAGAGCGCATGTAAAGAACTGTTTCTTTTCTCCTCATCAGGCATAGCCGGAACAGGCAGAATATTCTCTGGCTTCAAGGCTTCGTGATTTGTTTGAGGATATGAAGTTATATTTACTGGACATGATCCTACGTTTAAATTTTCCAACTCCTCTTTTCGAAGAGCTGTTTCACATTGAAGTGACCGGTCTTGACTCCTGACTCTTGACCCGGCTTTGAAATGTTCATACACTTGATGTGACATGCAACATGCGAGGTGACCATGAGTATACATACCTTTCATGTGACTGATGAGTGACAGGNCATGTAGAGTATGTGTTTAAACAAATGTCCTCGTCAACTTTAAACTCACACCTGGGAATCTGAAAGTTGCCGACATCCCTACTCAATATCATCAATTCCGCATCATCCTCATATCCTAACCTCTGGACCCTAATCTCGTCTGCCTCAATCTTCGGCCTTACATGAACACAGTTGATTCATCCCGTGGACGCGATCGTAGCTCTTCAACATACAGAATGATAATTTTTAATCCGAATAGGCGAAGCAGCTTTATGGCACAGGCTCTATCTATTGTCGAGTTCAAAAAGAGCATTGGATATATATATTCCAAGGTCAAATGAATGGTACGAAATCGGGTTAGGATTCTCATTAGGCCGTCTTTTCAACTCTCTTGAACTACACAAAGGTAGAATCACATCAAGTTTGCACTTGATAAGTTGTTATCCGAAGTTAGTCAATCTATCAACGATCAGAAGAACGCATCATTACAAAGTCTCATCTCGTCAATTGTCTTTGGTTCAAATACATGCGAATATGTAATATGTGATGGTCTGAATCATTACGCTGAATCCGCACTGTTTAGGTCTCTCGATCTTGTTCTTGATCAGCTCCTAGAAGAACACGAGTGTCGATTTAAGGACTTCTTATGAATCTTACGGATTCGAGTCATTTAACAAGGTTTTCCTTTCAAGATTTATTATGAATGGAATCAAAGATGGCTTGAAGCTATAATGTACGCGCTTGACCTATACGAGCCAGCACGTGGTTTTAAATCAGATTTGTACACTGCGAAGCCCTTTATTGATCCAACAAGATCTCCCTAACAATTCAGAAAATGTTGACCAAACTGAATTGATTTATTATTTACCAAACGAAACGAATCCACACATTATCACCTCATCAAATCTCTACAAATCAAACTCATCGAAACATCTGATATGGTAGAAAACGTCATGTAGATCCTATCATTGCTTGGAGATGTGTTGGAATGTTCAACAGCTCATCAGATGGATCATGTCCAATTCTTGGTTTAGCTGAATTGACAAGACATCAATTCGGATTGGATTTAATGTCAAGATACGGCCCAGGATTTGTTTGTCATGTACAAAACGCTCTCAATATGCATTGTAAAAGTATTTTGAAATCCTTTACATCAAGACACGGCTCAACCAGACCATATCGATTCTTCCGTTGAACAGCGCCTCTTTAGTCCTTCGAATCCTGTTGTAGATTGAACATCAAACGAAGGACAAAAGAATGCGGTTGATTTATCTGGTCTCCAAAGATACATCTTCATCGATCCTCAAGCGTTATGATTATTGCATCCCAAAGGAATCGCATCCGACATTGAGGATTACTTAGGTTGAATAATATGGGTAGGATAGCATCTCGATTTGACTACTCTTTCCCCCTCCAAAAATTCACCCAGACAGATGCGGCAAGTATCAAAGCTTTTGTTCTCATTTCTAAGTGATAGATTTGATCTAAATTGATAACGACTGCTTTGTTCTACGAATTCATCAGGGATTCAATTGGGTGACTTACCATCTAGTGTTACTTTGTTATGCAGATATTCTTGAAGACCTTCGATATAAGGGCTTGCTTTGATCAGCATTTCAACTAAAAAGTCCCGAGCTACATAGTCTATCTTCTCCTTTCAGACAGTTTGACCAAATTTTGCTCTTCTCATTGACTCTTCAAGTGATGAGAATTTGAAATCCATTAAGACTAGACAAAATTCTATGTACTCCACACTGAGTG
>KZ142937.1:0-23809 GCA_002157035.1 Melampsora medusae f. sp. deltoidis
TTGCCCCCTTGATAGAATCAATCATTTAGGATGGTACAATTGGCTCCTTATGTTTTCAAGCAATCACTTCTGCATATCGTGAGTATTATTGGTTTTGTCATACTCAAATTTTCATCATAATCTAATCACACTCATCTACATTGACCTTGATCTATAGACAATCAAGATTTACATTGATTAGGAGAACAGATTCCATCTCCACTTGTCTCATGCATTTGTTTCCAATGAGACAAGGTGGATCATTTCATTTTCTATACTGATCATGATGGACCAAGTGCATCTGGAGCAATGAGTGAAGAGAAATGTTTTCATGAGGTAATTCTTTTGTTCATCATGTTCTCACCACCTCTTTTGAACCCTGACTGATCATACTTTCTTTTCATTATGGATTTGTGAATATTTTTTGTAGAGACAATACATCATTTTCAGACCAGACCTGACAAAAAGGAAGAAGAAAAAAGACATCCCATTTTTTGAGCTACTTGATTAAAAGAACTTGATGAGAAAGTAATCGGCAAAGGAAAATTTGAAGTATGAGAGAAATGTTGGAGAGGAGAAAAGATATCATTATAGTATAAGTGTAACAGCAGAAGAGTGAAGCTGATCTCTTACGGACATCTTTTGGATTTGAGGTGGTTTGTTTGTATTCAAGCAGACTACATTGGTGAGAAAGCGTGATCAGTATTTTTCAAATGAGCTTCATCAGTTCGTAAAGAAGAAGAACAAAAAGATAAAGTTCCTGTATGAATATATTCTCTTCTTATCGGTGCCTTGTTTTTCATCCTTTTCCATTTTGGTCAACCTTACTTTCCATTTCTTTCAACATCCTTATTTATTGTTCTTTAACAGGTTGTATTACAAATCGCATCATCTTTTCACCCCCTCAATTTAATTTTTCATTACTCATACATATTAGATGATGATGCCAATAAACTCATTGGATCTCAAAACATCTGGTAAACCTTGTCAAATGAAGAATTTGAATTTATAAAACGTTGGCCATCTCCAGCAAGTCTGGCTCGCCACGCAGAAAGAAGCGTGGAGCGGAGCGGAGCACTGCATTCAGATGGGACGCCCCGCCACCCCTTTGAGCTGCCCAATTCAGCCTCTCATTTTAATGAGTTACACTGTTTGCCTAAATTCCCGGGTCACCCAAAATTCCACTACGCTTGCCCGAGCTTCCAAGCCATCAACTTCGAGTATCATTACGCCATTAATTCCATTTCATACCACCTGATCGATCACACCCAACATCAGTTTCCATTCAAAATACCGACTCAATCTCTATCCTTGGAACAGTGGCGCTTCAAATTGATTCCTTGATCTTGCTCACCTACCATCTTTCGAAGGGCACGGAGCCTTGATATTGTATGTTGTGGACGTCTCCATGGCCCAAAGGACCCCGTTTTCTGAGGTATAAAGGTCAGTTCACCTTTTGATTTTTCATCCCTATCGATCACAATCTGCTATAGTTGTTGACCTTATCTTGTTTACCTCCATTCAACTTTCATCATACTTTCATCACAACCTCCTCTCATCACAACCTCCAATTTCAATCTGCTCAATCTACTTATCTAAATCACATTGCATCATGTCAAACAAACAAGCCACCCTTGATTCTTTTGTAGCTCCTGGATACAAAACCGATGAGGCCCCTGCTCCTCCTTGTCCTTCCTCTTGAGTTATCACCCCAGCCAGAAGACATCCTGCAATCATCACTCCCTCATCCAACTCTTGACAAGGCCTTGGTGGATCAGGAGACCTCTTCTCGGTCAGGGATGTCTGAGATGTGCATGTGCATAGACGTTGAGAACAATCCGCGTCCTTACCTGGTGACCAAGTGACTCGAGTCCCTACACATGGCCGGCAATCGAAGACGGTCTCACGTCCATCTCTTCCATCTTCAGCTGTAAGTAGATTCTTTTTGAATCGGTCCTGGTGATTGTGTCCTGATCATATTTGTTTGGTCTTTTTTTGATGGTTTTCATACTTAGATCACTGGAACTGGCAGCCAAGCCAGATCTATCTTGGTAGACAATTTCGAGATAGATCCTGGTGCTCCCTTAGAACATCATGAGGTAAGTAGACAGTCATGGTTATGCAGGAGTCGATGTGCTGATTGACCCAATTTTTTTACACTTGTCCGTAGGAAACTTTTGGCCCTCCTGATGTGGACTTGGCGCAGGATTCTGACGAAGATAACACTTGTCTCAGGAAGCGCAAGAGGAACCAGCGGGTGGTAAATGAANGATTGTGAATTCAACTATTATGAGCCACCCACTCATGAACGGAACAATGTGGGTTTTATTTTTTTCATTTTCATTTTGATTAACTCTTTTCACTTTGATTTTGATCATATTTCTTAATACTGATATCAAGACCTCTCATGTACCTTCCATTTAGCCACTTGACCGCCCAGGATTATTGTACAAGTGCATTGCGTGCAAGAAGAAGGTTCGAGTGAGTGCAAGTTCACGTCAATCAAATCTCAAAGCCCATTGAGATGGACACAAGCAACCGGGCAAATCTGGAGCCGGCTGTCCTCGCCGTCAACAGATGACGGCGCTTGGAGCCAAGCTTCTGTGTGAGTTGCGACGCAGGCACAAGGAGTGACTCTGATGCGCGTCAAAGAAATTCCCAGAGGATTAAGCTCTAGACCAGAGCGCTAAGTGAGAATGGAAGCCTGGGTCAACGGTTGGAGTTGACGTCATGGGTCTGCCCTGGATTAGACAAGAGTCTAACTTTCAAAAGAAGACCTGACCCCTAGATGAACATCAGTTCCTTCCTCTTGAAGAGAAACTGATCATCCTTTGTCAGATCTCCTTGTCGAATCTTCTCACTTTTCTCTTGGGAATTTTCTTATTATCTCGACCAAACCTCAGTTTTGGAACTACTATCAAGAAAGAAAGATGAGAGCAAGCAGAAGAAACCAAGGTCTCAACCCAGAATTCTCACCAGTTCCCACACCACCAAATTCGGACGATTATGTGAATGACTTTCAGATAGAGACAACCATAGAAGAGAATGAAAGGATAAGGACAGAAGACGAAGAGGAACTGTCAAAAGGAAGAAACAATATATCTGATGAAGCCAAAGACGATGAAGTTGATGATGAAGTCATAATTGTCAAAGAAACACATAAACGGAAAGAAGACATAGTGCTATCATCTTCAGAAGAAGACTCATCAGATTCATCAGAAAGAAAAGAAAGTGAATTCAAATCAAGTTAGTTTGAACAATTTCTTTCAAATACTGTTTTATCTATTTCCTTCGTGACCATTATACAATCAAGCGTGATATATTCCGCGATTGTGAAGGTAAACCAAACGTTATTTAGTCCGTTATCAGTTTCCGCATTGCAATCAAAAGATTAAGTCGTGATCTATTCCGCAAATGAAAGTCGTGATGTATTCCGACATACAAATGAAATTTATAGCATCAGAATCAATTTCAAAGTATTGATTATTGACTGTTTGAATCTGTTGAAATGCATTTAGATTTATTGACAGATCAAGCAAAGAAAGCGATGAAAGAAGGCAACGATTCGTTGTTAAACAAGATATTGAATGCCATGAAGGACAAGTCAAACGAAGACATCAACGTTAATCCAGAATTAACCGAAATAAACCCTTTAAAGAATTACAAGAGAGGAATAACCTCAAGATCAGGTTTGAAAGCGTTCACTGACTTTTGGGACAAACACCTACAAAAATTAGATTTCCATTTACCATTAACGATTTTCAATGAAGAATGGATCGAGTTAGACACAATGGTGTCAACCAACAACTCGTCCAAAAAGAAAGACAAGATAACGGGACAAATACCAAAGAACGAATGGAATGTGTCTTTTGCTGAGTGGATAAGAGCAACACAATTGATGGTGAAGTATTTGAGAGACCATTATAAACACGTTGATTTCGCAAATGAGTATGTCAAACAATTGATAAGACTTCATGAACACTCGTGATACTAATACTTTGAAAGTTAGTTTACAGAAACATTTCGATTATGTTCAGAAGCTCAGCGTAAGGCACGGTTGGGTGACCGCGTTCAGATATGACATCGCAGTTCGAACGGATGTTTTATGCAATCAAGTGAACGGCGCTCCAGGAGATCCATCAGTCAAACGCGAAGAATCCTTAGAAGACGCGATGGCTAGAACAAATCTACTTAGAGATGGTAGAGTTATGAAATACAATAATCGTAAGCTAAGCTGAGATTTGTACCATTCTAAGATTGTTACTAAAGATTTGTTTGAATACAATCCAAACAATAGCTTATGCGAAAGGAAACGAAAGAGAAAGATACAGTCCAATTACTGGAAACAAGTATCCGACGGGAAAGAATCATGAATCAGCTGATTTAGATGCCGAAGAAGAAGATGCTGAGAGCAGTTATTTGAAGGTACCATTCAAAAAGAACTATAAAGACAATAGACGCAATAATCAAGGAAGGAATTTAAATAGATCACCTTCACCATATGCAAAACCAGATAAAGGTAAAGAGAGACAAAACCCCAATCCGAATTACAAAGGAAGGCATTATGACAAAAACTATCAAAAGAATAAGAAAGACCCACTAGAACCAAAGCAGTCAACGTCAAAAGAGTGAGTGTTGTATCTGTAATGATTGTTTTTGTGTTGTGATCATAGATAGCTATTTCTGTTGTTCTGATTTAATTTGTGTTGTATGATTTGTATGATGCGTAATGAAAAATTGTTAGATTGAAAAGGAAAGAGATTGCGGAAATGGAAAAGCAAATTGCTCAACAGTTGAAAGAAGAGCCAATTAAGAAATTCGAATTGTATAGAGAAAAGACAGAGAAGACTTGGCCAGCAGTAGTAAAATGTGAAATGAACGTCAACAATTGGGAAGATCAGTTAAAAGAACACGGTCTTTTGAAAGATTATTTTTACTTACTGGATGGGTTCTTAAACGGTTTCCACCAAGGAATACCGGATCATAAAATCAAGGATCTGAAATGGTTCTCACCAGCAAACCATAAATCGGCATTAGAGGCAAGAGATAAGATTGAGGCAAACATCTTAAAAGAAGTTGAGGCTGATAGAATGAAGGGTCCTTACTCCGAAAGAGAAGTCTATATTAACATTGGCTTCTGCAGAACGAGTCCCTTAGGGGCTGTCAAAAATGGCGACGGCACGTTTCGACTTATAAAGAATATGTCATATCCTTGATTTGAAGAAGACGTACCCTCTGTGAACTCATTCGTCGATAAGAAGGATTTCAAAACCACTTGGGATGACTTCAAGGTGGTATTGAATTTCTTTAAAAAGTTGGAACTAGACGTAAAGATTGGAATCTTTGATTGGGAAGGCGCGTACCGCCAAATCCCAACACACCCTTCTCAATGGCCGTATTTAGCAATACGTGATTTTGAAGGGAATATTTATATAGATATGAGGATAGCCTTTGGAGGTGTAGCCGGATGTGGTTTGTTTGGCGGCCCAGCTGATGGTTGGAAATGCTTGATGAAAAAGAAATTCAACCTAGTGGAAGCATTTTGATGGGTGGACGACAACCTTATGATAAAGAGGTCATCTGATCCAGTTTCGTTGGTAGATATAGCAAAAGCAAGCGAAGAGTTAGGCGTGAAGACTAATTCGACTAAATACTCTGAATTTTCCGATGAACAAAAGTTTATTGGGTTCTTGTGGAATGCAAAACTGAAGACGGTTGCGCTACCAGAGAAGAAACTCGAAAGGAGGAGAAGAGAGATAGATGAGTTTCTGTCGAAAAGCATTTTCAAGAGGAGGGAAGTGGAAAAGTTTAATGGTAAACTAAGCCATTTGACACTAATCTTACCACAGTTAAAGGCGCATTTGATGGAGAACTTCAAATGGGTGGCAATCTGGAGATCACCTGGTTTGAGAAAGATGCCCAAAGAAGTGAAAGAGGACGTACTATACTGGCAAAAGTGTCTATTGACTTTACAACCTACAAGAATCATACCAAACCACGTTGTAAGAAATGTGGGTTGGGTGGGCGATGCCTCGTTGAAATATGGTATTGGCATCATCATAGGCAAGGCATGGGCCCAGTTCAAATGGCTTCCATTTTGGGATGAACCAGCAGGAAAGCAACAAAGGACGATCGCCTGGGCCGAAACTGTTGCAGTACGGCTAGGACTGATCATGTTAACAAAGAAGATGCCGGTGGCTGGCTCAGTCTTTTCCTGCCTGACTGATAACACTATGGCAGAAGGCGCGGCGCGCAACAGAAAGTCAAAAGATTATTGGGTCAACGAGGAGTGGAAACTCGTGCAAGACTTGCTGGTCGAAAACAACTGTGACCTCAATCTGGTCAGGGTAATCTTGAAGGACAATGACACAGATTGTTTATCGCGAGGCTTGGACACTACTAAAGCTCGCAAGGATATGATTGAAATAGATGTCCCATCTGATTTGTCATCTTTAATTGTTCAAGTTTTTCCAACGATACGTTCTAATCCTCAATGACTTCATCAGCCTCAGACGTTTTAAAGCAGACTACTAAAGGCAATTATTGCCAGCTAGATAGTGCCAGCCAGTTCATACTCGACCATGGCTGGGCCCCTTCGACAATCCGCCACTATGCAGCGGCTGTGAATAAATACTTCACCTTCTCTTCTACATTATCTTCAATCTCATTTCCTGCTACGTCATCCAATATATACCTGTTCATCATGTGGGGGAAAGCGAACGACAAGTCAAACGCCGTCCTCAGCAGGACGACTCGAAAGTATCTCACTGGCCTGAAGATGTGGCATAAGTTGCATGACGCACCTTTTCCGGACGTTAATGTTGACCGCATCAGGCTCCTACTGAAAGCCACAAAGAAGACCAAAATCTGTGCTATGAGCCGCAAAAGAGTGGGTTTAACAATGATGGACATCAATTTATTAATATCAAAATTAAGTGACTATACCACTTCCGGGTTGGTAATGAAAGGAGTAATCCTTGCTGGTTTCTGGGGTTTAGCAAGGCTCGGCGAGCTCACCTTACATCCAGACCACCCTGAGGTTTTCATTCGACAATGTGACGTCCTGTTCAACGACGATTATACTCACGCGACGCTCCGTTTACGACTCGCAAAAACAGCAAAGCCAGGGGAATATCAGTATCTACGGCTATCTTGACAGCCTAATCGCCTTGATCCCATACGTGCCTTATTAGACATCCTTGAGAAGATACCTGGCCGTCCAAAGGATCCACTTTTCCCAGACGCCAGCTATTGCGGGCCCATCTCGAAAAGCCAAGTAACAGCTTTCCTCACGCGGTGCGGACCAAAGCAAGATACTGTTTGGTCAGGACATAGCTTACGTATTGGGGGAGCTTCCCTTTGAGCGCATTTAGGAAGTTCCGTGCGGTCTTTAAAGCGCGCTGGCAGATGGCAATCGAATTGTTACGAGAGATACGTTCGGCATTGGCTCTTAGCTAGGCGTTTACGTAGAGAGTAGCCTTGTTGCGTGTTTTCACCTTTGTGTATCCAGTAGTTGTTTGTACTCTTATTTCTCTCTGAAACATATTGTTGTGGTTATAGACGCGAAAGGTTGCTTCAGCGACCTCGACTCTAAGAGTATCGGGTTTGAGACCCGTTAGCAGGGTCTCGGCTCTTTGAACCTCGCTCCCAGAAGTGGGTTCAAGGGGTCTCTATCCCGATTAACTCACTGAGAGTTTGTTTGAGCATACTTTATCTAGGACTCTCCAAGATAAGTAGGCATAACAACGATAGCGTCATTATACCCACAGCTATGCGGACCTCACTCTCATTCATTTGAGAGCAAGTGCCGTTAACTAGCATCTTTGCTAACGTAAAAGTATGCACAAGGGAAGAGTAGCTCTAGGGAGAGAGCTACTCTTCCCCTAATCTGTCCATCATCTCTCCCCGAAGAGATTTCGAGAAAGACGTGGACTCCAAGTAAATCTGAACTACAGGCTAAACAACTTCAAGAGGATCACCAAGCATCACTCACTTCATTTGTCAAATCACCTCCTGGCTTTTCCAACACAACACTCAACCAACACCTTGCAGTTTGGCAAGTCACCCACGCGTTGCCCTTCATATGGATTGAAGACCCGATGCTCAAGTCAATCATCTATTGGCTACGGCCAGACTTACGTATGTTTGGTCGCAAGTTGGCAGCTGAAGAGATGAAGCGTCTGTACCTTTCTCTTCGTGATTTAGTGATCAAAAAAGAACTCAAGGTATTTTCCTCACTCCCCTTGTTTCCCTTGCTTTTGCTTTCTTTCTAAATCTCCTTGGATTTCAAATCATCTACTAACTTGTTCTTTATCTTTGTACTTTTCAGGAATTAGACAGTAAGTTCTGTCTAATCCAAGATGTATGGACGGTTAAGGGAAACCTCCATGCCTTCATTGGAGTGTTGGTATCATACGTCAAGAAGGACTGGACTTATGTGGTCCGTCATCTGAGTATGAAGCTGGTCGCTTGGCATCACAAGGGTAATCTCCTGGCCAAGCCAATGGTTGCAATTCTGAAGCAGAATAATTTGTATCAAAAGATAAGTATCTTATCTTCAAGTTTTTTATTTTCCCCTTGTTCACTACACCAGCAAGGTTGAACAACGCTGACCGGATTCAGTGCTCTGATCACCTTGTGGCCAATGAGATAATCAAAACCGGATTTGTGACCTCATTGGCTTGGTGGAACTGAAGTACAATATTTCGACTCTGAATCATCTAACAAACTCGATTTTACATACTTGTCTTATCTTATACTGACTTTATTTAAATCTTACATGCTTGCCAGTTGCTCTGATTCAGGTAGCAACAACGTTACCATAGCGCGAGATGCATCGGCAGCTTGAGGAGGAAAGTTTCATTGCAGACCATCACCTTACCTGGCAACCAAAGACAATGACAATCCGCTGTTTTTGCCACAAGATGGGACTGATTGTTAAGGCAGGTATTGACGCTCTAGGAATGAAACCTGTTTGCATCCAACATTCCAATCTAGGTAGGTTTCCAGTAGTTCAACGATTGGCTGTTATCAATGAGGAAGAGGAGGTGGATGGAGGTATTTGCACCCGTGGACTCGAAGGCACTGATCTTGATCAGGTTCATCATGACCATGATGACGGATTTGATAGCGATGACGATGATCTGGATAGTGTTCACAGAAGTAAATCCAACAAATCAACATCCAAACACAACCCTGGAGAAGAAGAAGAAGATTCGGAGCAACAGGACAAACCTCAAAATTATCAACGTTGTAGGAAATCATACCTTCTTGGTAATACATACATGAAACAGCTCACTAAAGACGTAAGTTGTTCTTTTTTGTTTTGTTTTGTTTCCTATCTATATCTCATCATCCCTATTACCCGTTTCTGATTTGATTTCTTCTTATCAAATTCTTTTTTGATTTTCTCTATTTGCAACATTTTCTTTATTATTCAGATGGATACAGTGAACAAGAAGCTCACCCGATCAAGCTGACACCGGGCCAACTTCAATCGCCGCCAAGAAAGAGCCAATGTACAGCGTAAATCTGAAGAGCTGCCCCAGCTCAAAGCACTTTTGTCAGGGCATGGCATCCGTTGGGGTATTTGTGCCGAACGTTGGGAAAGAATGTGGGTGGCATGTGATGTGAGTTATTCTTCTTTAGGCTATCTTGTCTATGATTATTGCTAACTTTGGCAATGGTTTAGCTCATTGACCAAGTTATGAAGGATGACCTTGCAGAGGTACATTCTAAGAAGCGTCGCCCAAGAAAAGATGGGCAGAAGCACGGGTATTTTGAGGAGCTGGTCTTCTCTGTTGCTCATTGGCAAGGAATGAGGGACATGTTGGATATTCTCACGGTATGTATACTGTTATTTCTTTCTCATTCCTTTTCATCTATCATTTCTTTTTCATTGTTTGTATTGATTCGATCTTGATGTCTTCCCTCCTCTACAGCCATACAAGATTCTGACCCGGGAGATGGAAGGCGATAAACCAACCGGACGCTTGGTACTGTTGAAGTATGTCCAGCTTAAGGCATCAATGGAGGATCGACTCAAGAAGATGCATGAAAACGACCCCCTCTACCCCATGGTGGATGTTATGATTGACAAAATCATAACATACTTGAACGAAGCCCTCGAGTGCAACACATTGACCCTAGCTGCCATCTTCCACCCCGGATTACGAGTCAAATTTTTCACTCATTTATTTGGAATGGGGCCTGAAGGGGATAATTGTGCTGAGGAGTTATTGAGACAAGTATTTACTAAGAAATGTGATGATCAGTACCTCAATCCTCAAAGGGCCAGCAGTCCTCCTTGTTCCAAATCCCTGACTGTAGACGTTTTTGGATCTCGAATGCCGTCTTTCTACAGTGATGTAGTGACTTCAAGCGATCTTAACGAGCTTGACCAATATCTTCAAGGGGTTGATCCAATGGTCAGTCCTAACTTGAACAATCCACAACTTGCCTTGGATTGGTGGAAGGTGAGCAGAGTTATTTTTTCCCAATCTTGTTATACTATCTTGCTCATCATTGATTTTCTTCAGGCAAATGCTGGGAAATACCCAGTTTTGTCAGTCTTAGCTCAGGACTACCTTCCAACGCCAGCAGCTTCTGGCGCGCCAGAACAATCGTTCTCCGTGGCTGGAAGCATATGTACAGCCAAACGACGTGGTATGACTCCTCGAAACATTGAAATGACCGTAAGTGGCCAATTGTGGGTTGGCAACGGTGTCCCTTTGAGTGGTGACTTTGCTGAAGTGGGCAAGGTGATGAAATATGTGAAGAAAGCAATTCAAAAAAAATGCGAAACACTTATTGGTTTTTACTTCACTTAATTAATTTGATTGTTTCAATCTTTCTTTACAGTCTTTACAGGTGGTTTATTTTTTTTACTTCATTAGTCTTATTCAATTTTTTAAATCTTTCTTTACGCTCTTTGAAGTTTTTTTAATCTTATTTTAGTTTATCAATTTCGTTTATTGTTTTTTATCTTTCTCTCCAGTCTTTACAATGGCTCCATTTGATTTTACTTTATTACTTTTCTCTACTGTCTTTACATGTATACTTTTTTACTTTAACTTGTTTGAAAAAAATTTGCTTCTTTTTTGCTTGAAACACTGCGAAGCGCGGCTTGAAAGCGCCGCGTTTTGCACTGCTATTTTTGAGCAAAACGCTTGCCGCGCCCCCGCTGAAACTGACCTAGCTGAGTGGTCAAAAAAATTGCAGCGCTGCCGGTTTTTGCGTTTTCAGCGCTGCGCGGCGCTGCAAGCCAGGCTTGTCTCCAGTCATTAGAATGCGACCAACAAGACAAATTTTTACTTTGATTATGATTAGATTGACCATCAAATTGATTTGCGAATCCTAATAAGAACTACAATCCAATAATCACAATACTCCATTTAATTCCAGACCAAATTAATCTTGCACTTGCGTTGATTGTATGATAAATCAAAATCATTGATAGATACAAAGCAATCATTGAGAATATAAAGGGTAAGAGTGTATTGATATCTAAAGTAGCATTATTGTAAACTTGATGAATTTTTGGAAATATGATGCTTTCAATTGTTAAACCAAGAACGGAGATGATGGTACTTGCTTGAACTGGTATGTATGGTGTATTCCATGAGTTTGGTGTGAGCATTTAGTAGGTAGAACTGGTAGGTTGTTGTGTAAACTGATTATCTGTCAATGAGAGTGAAATCAGAGTAACAATAAGCTCTTGTCAATCAAGTCTGAAGATTATCTCACTTTCTTCAATCAATGGTAATGCAAGATGACATGTGTTAAGCAATCAGAGTTTTGATTGAGATGATGAATGTGGTTGAAGTTCAGAAGGAGAATGTTGAAAGGATTTGTACAAATCCTTACAAATCACATGACTTGATTGTCCTGAGCTGTAACTTTCAATTTGAACTTTTCTATCTTTCAAACTGTTCAATCATCTTCAGCACCTATCCAGCACATGTTTGAGACTGTAAACCAGGAATTGTGAAGAGAGCTTGCAATTTTCACTCAGCAAAATAAATGAGCTCAAGTTGACCAAATTTTGACACTTGAATCATAAAAGGGCCTTGTTTCATTAGCCTTTCACGCTAGACCCTTTGATAATTCATGTTTGATGAGCAATGGCTGAAGACAATATTCTGAGCTTCAAAAATTCCTTATAAGATCAATTGTAACTGCCTACCTTCTTTTGTCACAATTGGCTGGAACATCTATTCCACTTCTCATAAGCACTCACATTTCCACTTCAGCAATAATTAGATTTCATGACATTGTCTACCTCCGCTTTGAAGGAGCATCATGACAAAATCACAAATTACACACTCATCAAGATGATTGGAAAAGGTGCAACATCTGAAGTTTGGGTTTCCAAAAAGAAAAGAACTGGGGAGGAGTCTGCAATGAAAGTATGTCTCTCCTCCAAAAAATATTTTGAAAAAAAAAATTAGTTCACAATTCTTAGTTCAATTTTTTCCCTCTTTCATAACTGAATTAGATCATAAAGAAATCTTGTCTTGACACCAAATCTGCTCAACAAATTCCATCAAATGAAATTGAGATCCTGAAAAAGTTATCCAAACATCATTGGATAATCAACATGAAGAGTCAATTTGCAAATCATCAAGCTTTTTTCCTTGCTTTAGAATATTTACCAAACGGAAATCTTTTGCAAAAAATCCAAGCAAAAGTGTGTTGATGGCCTGATTTCTGGGAGCTGAATGTGTGGACTCAAATTTCCTTTCACTTTTGATAGGTCTTGGACAAGCCCTTTGTAAAGTTTTATGTAGCACAGCTTGCAGTATTACTAGACCTTCTGAGATCTAATTCAATCCTACACAGCGACTTGAAACCTGAAAATGTCTCAATAGGTAAAAAACGGATATATACAGCTCACTGATTTTGGTTTATCGTGAGATCTTGGCTCATCAAATCGCGAAACCACTGGTATTGCTGGTACACCGTTTTATCTTGCACCTGAAATATTATTGGGGAAAGGATACTCTTATGGTGTTGATTGGTATGCACTTGGGATTATGATGTTTGAAATCATAACTGGTGAACCTCCTTTCAAAGGTAACTAAAAAATTATTTACATGAATCAATTCTCATTTATTATATCAAACTAATCCTGTGAATCTGGTATCATTGTGCTGCATTGATAAGTGATCACGGTATATTAAAAATGTTCCATGAAATCCTGCTTGGTAAAATCTCATATCCTAAGGAACTTCAAACTCAAGAACTTGATTTGATAAGTAAATTAACAAACATTCAATCACGCCAAAGGATTTCCTCCTTAAATCAAGTTTTGAATCATCCATGGTTTGAGAGATTTGATTGGATAGGTGTCATCTTGACTTTCGCAAGTCATCCTTATACTTGTGAAAGCTTCTGCTCAAAGTGAAGAGATTTTTCCCCTCCTGATTGAATTTTTTTACAAACCCTTGAAGTCATAAACAACTGTACGTATGGACAAAATGAACTAAATGCTCATCTCTGTATTCTGTAATATAAAATCTATAGGCTTAAGATTGAAGCTGTTGCTAACCATTGTCCTTCTTCCACAATCTCCTGCAATGGGCTTGATACACACAATTTGATGTATCTCAATACATAGTATACCTTGAACAATCACCATCAAATTGATGTTTAGATAGCATTTGTAGAGTGCTGAACCTTGATTTTTGATAAGTTACAGACAAATATAATCTTTTGGGATATATGAAATGAGCTAGAAGGTAATGACCACAGAGCAGCATGACTGAGGATTTCAGATGGAGATATTATATCAAAATGCATTCAAGTGCTTCCAATTATGGAAAGGATCTTTCTGTGAATCAGTCTTTGATAGGTCCTTGAAGGGTTTGACTTTGAGCCATGTGGTTGTTTCAAGACTTGCCGCTGGGTTTCTCTTGCAGCAAACAAGAAATATTGAATCAATAATTCCAAATCTTACATTTCCTGATCCATCTTCACTTGATTTTGGAATATATGCAATAGTACTATTTACAATGTGATGATTGCTGTTTGAGAAATTGATTTGTTGATGGAGAAACCTTGGAATCGGTTGAACCCACCGTGGAAGTGAATTAGAATCAGCTTGGATCTCTTGGTAATTCCTTGCTTTTTGTCCTCTTACAGAAGACAATTGGTAGCCATGAGCTATCATTTGTTCCAACAGCATGAAGTAGACATTGTCTTCAAGTAGTACCAGTTTTTTTCTATCCCATCCTTTTTGTCCTTTTTGCGTCTCATTTGTTGGGTTTTTCATTGAGAGTATGTGTGTGCCAGATATCTTGAGCGGGCTCAAGAACTTAGGGGTTGTTCTCTAATTGCACCACAAAGTCTCTCAGTGATTGATGGCAGGAGGCCACGTAAATGCGCTGACATACAGTATTTTTTCATGATAGTGAGGTCAATATATCCTGTATGGAAGCGATCAATTGAGTTCAGGGTAATGTTTAATTTTGGCTATACTTAGAGGGATACTTGTTACTAACACATTTGATGATTTGTTGGGATACCAGTCCGGTCTCCATTGAGCTTTTTAAAAACCCAAGCGGTCCACATTGGAGCTGGACCAAAAACGTGCGATGCATTCTGGCATATGTAGTGCAAGATGATGGTTTAGTCTGGTGTTCTGATCTGGATATATTTGTTGAAGTCCTTTACAATAGTTTAAAAGATGTTCTTGCAGTTTGCAAATGTCTTCTCAAGACACCCCTAGCTTGTGGATTATGTTGACAGAGCTGACAAGTTGTAGAAAGTTGACCAGCATGTTTTCCTCACTGATGCCTCTGTTTTTGTTGTCAGGATTATAGCATCAATTGGTACCAAGATTACATTGAAGAGAAGTACCCATTCATCAGCTTTCAACTTTCCACCAGTCTTTGAGCCTACAGTTTTGGGAATCCGTCCAATCCAAGAAGGCAGACAAAATTCTTCTGTTGCAGTACGAAGCACCTTCAAGTTCTCTTCTCTTAGGAATATAGCACTTGAAGGGTTTGATTTTTTGTAATCTTCACTTGTATCAGAGAAATCACTTTCAGAATGAGAAGAGTCGTTTTCAAGGATATCTGGTATGTAATCAAGGTCCTTTTCATCTTCCAGCGCTGACCAGATGTAGTCTTTGTTCCACTTGGTCCAATTTTTCTCCAAACTAGTCTCTACATTTGTAGAAGACGCTCTCAGAGTAAAGACCTTGGGGTGTATGCAATCTATGTCCAAGTCTTGCATCTCAGTAGTCCAATCATCCTCAGAGCTGTCTGATTCAACTTGGGCCTGTTAACTGGATGGTGGCGTAGCTGGTGGACTTCTGCTAGGGCTGCATAGATGGCCTTCCTGATTCCGGGTTTTTCAACTGATCTTCTGATCATCAGACGGTGACTTCAAGCCGAATAAGCTTTGACCATGAAATTTCAGCATTCCAAGAAAGACATTACTATTCTTAAATCTGGATTCCCCCCTTGAAAGCTCTGAATCCAACCATGGTGGCAGAATTTCAGCGCTTTTGCGAGGACAACCGGATTTAATCCCCTCCCCACTTGTGGCTCACCTAGGTGCCGCCGTGGGTAGTTTGGACCAATGCTAATTCAAAGCAAAATCTGCTGTTCAATCGCTGCCTATTTATATTCAAGTCCCTAACTATGGAATTGCTTTTCATCACCCTCACTTTGCACTACCCGGCACAATCAATAGCATCACATTGTGCATTTGCCTCCCCGTTCTCTTTTTGCTTTTGGTGGTGTCATTTCTCTCATCTTTTGCATCATCATCACACAATCTGAATTCCACTTTTCAATCTGAAAAGCTCACGAAATACTGCACTATTTAGCCTAAATGCTCCAAAGCACCACATATTGCTATTCATCTCGATCCCCTCCGCTACTCGACCCAATCAATAGCATTACACTGTGCATTTGAATTCAATGCTTTTGTGTTTTTACCTTGGTCATTAGCACATCTTTTTGTCAGCACACCGCCAAGGATTCCTTTGCTTTTGAAAAGCTCATCTGATGCACTACATATTGCACAATTTAGCCGGTCTTTCTTATTGCACTTTACTTGATTGTTATGTTTACCAGTCCACGTGCCAAATTCAGATGTTGCCACCGAGCTCCTTCTGCTTGACACGTCACTTTTCCTACAGCTCAACGTGTGCATCAAAAGGCACCTGCTTGGTCTTCCGCGTTGATCGTTCGTGAAAGGGAGCATTCACATTCACATTCCAACAATGAAATCTCCCAAATGCCTTGTGTTGGACTCTAACATTGCCCTTGGCGCCGTGAGTTGATTGATTGGGCATGGAAATCCAGTATATTTAATGTCCAGCAATGTGCTGTACATCGTGTGCTTGTCTCAGATTGCTCTCCTTTTATCTCGATCCTGTCGTATGCACAACGGCTCACGCGGAGCTTTTACATCTTTTGACCCCAATCAAATCATCTCGAAAGCTGTTCGTTATTCTTTCTTTCATTTGTCTTCTGTCTACTGGAAAAGCAGGGAAAGACGCTGTGTGATAAGCCCCCCAAACGCGAGTCCATTGTATGCATGGAGAGCAGTATCCCAATGTGCTTTCTTTGGCATCAAGTGTCCCAAAAGCTCCTCCACATTCTATCTCAAGTGGAAGGCTATACTCCATTAATGGCAATGCATAGTCCATTAGCCTGCTGTCACGTCCATGGCGCCCTTCGTAGTTGCATATAAAATGGGAGATTCCTTTCATTGACCACCAAGGATCCCTTCCTCATTTTCATTTTTGCAACTCATAACTCATCCTTAACCTCCACTACCATGCCATTCTATCGGAACACTTACAATAGCAGGTGTTGGTCAAAAGGGTGTAATGTAGGGGTTGTTTTTGTGATAATATGAACTTGTAGCTCATTGTAAAATATACTTGTTGTGGATAGACTTGACATTGTTGTTTATACAAGGAGAGACTTTCTGTATGATGATTTGCCAGAATCTTTGAACGGGAAGAGGTTTTTTGGCGGGCGGGCCCGCCTATGCTCTACTTGTGCATAGGTTCCACAACGACACGACGGATTGGGTTGAGGTATGGTAGTTCCAACAGAATTGAATATCACATTCCAGAGCCTTTGAATATAGTCTTACGTTGTTCCCAGGTGTCAGCCGACTTCCAGGCATTTGCTTCTTCTCTTTGCACTTGTGCATCTCTAGGTTCAATGATTGCAAAATCAAGATTGTCAATGTTGTCTTTCTCTATCATACAGAAGGAGCATGAGTGTTTATGAGATGCATGTCATGCCATTCCCAAACTTTCCTGATTGCAGGGAGATCACAAACAACTTGCATTATCATTGCATGTATCATCCGCCCATTGAGCGGAAATTCAAAATAAACGCCTTGCCAAAGAAGAAGAAAGTCTTCAACAAGATCTTGCAAGACGTGATTGATTTAGATGACATCCGGTTCCTGTGAGCCCAGTGTAATTCCAGCCAGGTAAATATTTTTGGGGCAATATTGGTGCTCTGGAGGTAAATTTAGACAAATCAACAAGATTGCACCAAGCAAGGCTGATTTCCCAGCCACTTTGTTGCCCTATGGATTAAACCAATCTACACCCAGGGAAAAGGCGAGGTTGCCACTTGTTGCAGTGAACAGCAATTTATTGGAACCTCTTTGATCCTTCCACATTGGGGAATCCCAGACACTGGACATAGTTGACACAGTTGGTTTATGAACTAATGAGCTATTAAAGAGATTTTTGATTCCAGGCCTGTTCAGAAATCTAGCAAGCCATGCATTGAAAGATTGAGTATAGTAGAGATGACGGGGCTGTGAGCAATTCTCTTCATGAAACAATTCTTGAGAACATGCTTGACTTCGAGTTGTTCCACAATAAGTGCAGAGAAGTGGAGCCTTTTCTTTCTCATGCAGAAGAAAGCTGGGCAGCAATTGTTTCTAGCTTTAACTTTTTCATAACTGTCCGCATATCAAGAGATTTGCTGTCAACTCCAGGTGTAGATGGATTGACTATGTTCAGAATTCTAAGAGCCATGTTACTTACAGAGGTGCTCAAGTGGTTGAATAGATGTAGACAGGCCACAAGGATTATGTTGGTGAGGGTGGTGTCTGTAAATTTCCAAGGCCTTTGACGATAAAATTCTGAGGGTAGACAGAAAATTTCAATTGTAAGTAGGGCTTGGTCACGCAGCATAAGATTTTTCAACTAACCTGCATCAAATGTGGACAAATTTGGGCTGGCTTTTGAGCTCTTAAAGATGGATTCTCCACTATCTTTCGATGAGCCTTTGTCTGGTTGTTCTTGATCAGGATTGATCATCAAAGTGGGGGGATTGGTGGGTGAAGATTTGGCTGGTTGTCTAGAATTTTGTTGCTTTGGACTCCAGCTGCTGTTGGTATACTGGCGTGAGGTTGGTGATGAAATTCTAAATTACGCCAATCCATGATGGTCCCTCTTGGGTAAAGCTCTTGTTTGTGTTTTCGATAAGAGGATGACTTGGAATCCCACTTGGTGCCTTGTGGAGAATTGCTGAAAGCTTTGCATTCCTCACATTTGCGGTAGATATGCATGTTTGATAGTCTTTGATTTGATGGACAGAACAGGAGATATCTCCCAGTCAGAATCAGATTTCAAGTCATCTCCAACCCTTCAAAACACAAAAGTTAAACCAATGACATGTTGAGGAGGCCACTGCTGGTATAATACACAAGTCTCAAACATTTACACTGAAGGGTTGTCACATAAATTTGATGAGGAATCAGTTGGCAGGGCAATTCCGTGTGAAATTTCAGATGAGACTGGAAAAAATACATCTGTTAGACCCGAAGTTGCCATGTCTCACAAATATGACATACAGACGCAAGCACCATTGCCCAAGTCCACGTGAGATTGCGTTGGTGTAGTAATAGTGGTTGTTGTTGTCCTTCTACCTTCATCACTTTCATCTAAACTGTTTCCCTCTTCCCTACTTAGTTGCAGTGACACTTCTCTTGAGATACTTTTTTTTCTTGGTAAGCTGAACTCATTTTGGTCTCCATCTAACATATTGATATTCATATCATCATTATTACCTTTGTTTGTGTCAATGTTTTTAGATCAAGCTACTTCTCTAATCTTCTGGACTCTTTTTGCTGGCTTTGCGCGTATCCTATGGGTTGGGATAGGATTTGCATTGGCTGCGGGCACACCCATTCCTAGCATCGCGTCTTGATTGACACATTCTCTAAGAAGCCGTCTACATAACCAAAAAATACATTCCTATGAGCTTCAATTCTATTTGCTAGACTATATGGAAAAAGGTGACAAACTCTTGTTCAAAGAGTTTTGCATCTTGTTCTGGATTCTCTTTGTCATCTGAATCAGCAATAAGTTGATGACAAAAAAGGAATCAGTAAAAATTCACTCACGTGAAACACCTAACAAAGTGTGGCTATGAACCAAAAAAAGAGATCATACCTGAGCAGACTGATACTGTCTAGCTTCCTGTTGTTTCTTAGCTTTCCGTTTCTTGTGAGCATCTTCCTCTTCCTCACTATCATCATCCACAGCGCTTTTGTCTTCATTCAAATCAGCACTTGTCTCACGTAGTCTATGCCGGCTACTTGCTCTTACGTGCTTGTGTCTTTTGTTTCTTCTTTACCAATTCCGCTGCTGATTTCCCTTCACGATCAAGTGGGTTTAGTAAGAAATAATCAATTATCTTGATATCTACATTCAATTCAGTAGAAGTGGAAAGTAAAAAGAGGAAAAGGTTGAAAGTGCATTTCCAACTCAACTCATGCCGTCTCATCCATTGTGATCATCTTTTGTTCTCAACTTTGGTTCAAATTCAACTGAAAACAATCACCCTCACATTTATTCTCTACTCAATAAAGCCTTCAATTTCTATTTTAAAACACCTTGAATGCTCATCTGATAGCCGTGGATTATCTCCAAGTATGACACCCAGCGCAAAAACCAACCAGCACCATTTTTGCAGTATCACATTGTAAAACAATAGGAGCTTCATGGAAACAACATTGGTTTGGAGCAGTTTGGAAGACTTTGAAGTCTCCTCAAAATGCCCCATTGTTGTTCTATACATAGTAAAACTTAAAGAAAGCAACAAACCATAACATAATCAAACAGATTCATTTCATTTTTGCCAATTGAGTTACATATTCAAAAACGGACGGATTAGATTGAATCTTTGCAAATCCAGCTTCTTACATCTCTAATCTATCAAAAAGTCTTACTTCTACTGGTCCATATCTTGTTCAAATTCCAGTATTGACTGACCAAAAACAATGAGATGAACAAAATCACAAGAAACCCAAACGTTGAAAACTTTGATGAACAAATCAGATTAGGAATCATTCCTTTGCTTCGATTTCTTTCCCATTCATTTAAATAGAATGATCTATCTTTTTCTGATTGATAGTTTCCGTGCCATGCTTCATCTATCCTCATTGGATGTGCCTGCAATGAAGAATTGGACAGTTCAATCTCTTGTAATCATCTCAGAGTCTTCAAAGAAACACCTACGTCAGTGGTGAACACATATTTATCTAGACTCATTATATCATCTTCAACAAAGAGTAAATAAAAATATCTAAACATCATCATCATAACCAACGTTGAATAAGGATCATGAGTTAAACGTCACTCCAATGCCTGAAAAGTTGGTCAAATGAGACTTGAGCACTCACTGCATTGTCTCAGCCCACCAAAAACTTTCCATATAAATATCTGAGTCAGTAAGTTCAAGGGTGATAGTGGGAAGAGGTTGAGATTGAATTCGAGATTGAGTGTGGTGGAGGCAGTAGGATCAAGATGAGAGTGTATTAGGTGGTAGGAGTACGGTATGGAGGGAGTTTAAAGTGGTAGAACCTAGAAAAGGAGGAAGAGGATTGAGTTGGTATGGTCGCAGAGGAATGAGATAGAGAAAGAAAGAAAAGAGAAATGACGTACCTGAAACTAAAGGACCAATTGATCAATCAAAGCCTAAGAAAGGGAAGAGAGAGCTGAAGTGATGGTGAGTTGAAATTGAGGGTGGTGGAGGCCTTGGAATCAGGATGCAAAGGTGTAGAAGGTGGAGTAGGTTTAGGGTTGAGAGAGGTGTTAAGGACTATAGACGCAAACAATCAAAAGTAAAGTGAAGAGGAGAGGATCAAGTTAGTTTTACAGGAAACAACAAGATTAAAGAGAGAATGCAAGCTCACCAAGATCATACCTCGAGATTGAAATAGGGTTATGGGTGGTGAAGAGGAATGACCTACACAATAAGTTACACAGAATCAGATGCTAGAAGATGAGATAAAGTTAGTGATGAAGAGTAAGAAAAGAGAACATGTATGAGAACTCACTTGATCAATAAGAACAAAGTCAACAATTGGGTCAGGCAAAATGTAGATGAGATTGAATTTTGATTGGAAAGAAACGTAGAAGTAAACAGAAAGTGAAAAGAAGGGGAACAAGTCAGTTCAAGCACGAAAGATAAACTTATCAGATAAAGTAAAGGACTTACTAATTAACAGCTGAGAACAAGGAGATTGAATTAACAATGACGTAGATAAGCAGGACAAGAGTGGGCATATCAGGTAGAAATTGAAGTAAAGGCAATGGAAAATTAGCTGGGAAACAAGAAACAAGAGAAATATAAAGGAACAGTGGAAGGAGGAGCAATTAGAAGATGGGGTACTTACGAATGAATTGAATCAAATGAAAGCAAGAGAAAATATACTGAAACTAAATTGAAGATCAATAGGAATCATGTTTTTTGGGGTGATCAGTGCAAGGAAAGCAAAAAAGAGACCGTGGTAGGGGAACGGAAGAGACGGCTGAGTTGTGGGTGGCAAGATCAAAATGATATAAAGGGAGATGTTTTAATGAGGTTTTAGGGGGGATCTTCCGTTGTGCGTTATAACAGTGTTGTGCGTTTGTCCGTTGTGCGATTAATAGTGTGTTAGTTAGTTTTTGTGTGTGTTAGTGTTGAGTCGAGTGTTTGTGTTGTTGTGTGAGCATTATAAACAGTAGTTGGTTTCTAAAGTGTTTAAGTAAAAGGAAAGAGATTGTTAGCAAATTATCAAAGTGTTGACCTTATAGAAAGTCAAAGGATCTTACGAAGCAAGTTGAAGTGTTGTTGAGGTTGTGGTCTGCCTATTTTTTCAGTTGTCTTCGCTATTAGTTGTTGATTAGAAAGAAGGTGTCTTTGCTGGTTCTTTGTATCTGGGGTTGTTGCTGAGCTGTGGCAAAACAGAGTCAAAAAGCCGTTGCCGTCAAAAATCAAGTCAACTTTGTCAAACTCGCGCCTCTTGATCCAAGGCGAGACAGGGTTGAGTTGGGCTCTAAAATTTCATTCCAGATTTAATCAATTTGTTGATATTTTTGAAATGAATGGAAGAATGTTGATTTGCTCCTGACAGTGTCTCAATGTTAGAATGACTTACCATCATTGAAGTTTATTGAAGTGCGTTTTCCAAAAGTGTTATATATGGACCTTGGCAGCCCCCAATGCACTGATGAGATCAGTTACACCCTGATAAAGAGATCAGCATGAGCTTGGCTTGACAATCCAGCTGGTTCAAACAAACTCACATGCTCCTCCAGTATGGGTGTTGTTGTATAAAGAGCAAGTCATGATTTGTTCCTTTTGATGTTCAATGAAGAAGAAAGCAAAGAGCATGAAGAATAACATTGCGAGTTGAAGATAGGAAGTAACATAGAGAGGAAAAGAGTGTGATGGGTTGAAAGAACTGAAAGTTCAGCTCTTTCTTTGTTTCTTTTCTTCAGGGAAGGGCTGGTTTGCTAAAATTTTGCTTAGTCAGGGTTCTTTTGAAAGCGGTAAAGTTGTCTTGTAGCAAGTTCGATCTGATGGAAGGATCTGATGGAAGGATCTCGATTGTGTATGTTGTGATTTTTTCCTCAGGATAAAGATAAGAGGGATATGATATGTCAATGATCAATTGGCAAGCCAATTAGAAAGAAACGTTCAAGAGATTATATAGCATTAAGCTTGAATCATAGTGTATAAACAAGATATACTTATAAACCCCTGGTGAACAACTGTTGAGAATCAAAAGGATGATCTCCATAAGCTAACATCAAAACGGAAATATTTCATAAAATTGTGCATCACAAGATTTATTGATAACAGAAAAAAAATTAAAAACCAAGAACCAAGTCTCAGCACCCGATTAATCAACTAATTTTCATTTCAATAATTTCAGTCTGTCTTCATTTTGTTCAAGATCCACATAGGGCCTTTTACAATCTTTGGCTTCTCTTGTTGATCTTCTTCAATTGTTTTTTCCTCAACTGAATCATGTTTTCTCTTTTTTCCTCTTGCATCCTCCTCAACTGAATCATGTTTTCTCTTTTTCACATTTGCATTTTCCTTGACTAAAGCAGGATTTTTCTTTTTGACTGAAGTGGATTTTTTCTCTTTGACTGAAGTAGATTTTTTCTTTTTGACATTTTGATCTTCATCAGGTACGTAGCATATTACATGGGCAGTGATATCTATGATTTTTTCACATGCAATTGCGTACCTCTTGCTTATTTGAACAGAAGTTCCAAGCCTTGTGAAGAGAGTCAATGGTTCTTGAGATGGAAGTGTACAGTGCCAATCCTGAGATCCACGCCATAAAATTTCGACAATACCATCACAGGTTGAGAAATCAAAGAGAATGTTGTAATCAGGCCGGAAGCATTCACCGTTCTTAACATTGAATCCGTCTTCAGCCTGGCTAGCCATTTTCCCAGTACCTTTGTGAACTTGAAAAAAAATTCCTTGAGGCCATCCACCGGGAGTATCGTGGTCTTTATGAGAGATTCCTGAAAATTTATCCATTGTGAAGC
>MWRK01032711.1:0-14367 GCA_002157035.1 Melampsora medusae f. sp. deltoidis
TCACAGGAGTTAGTGATTTATAGGGAAAACCTTATGAGTAAGATGTGTCGGAACCTTGTTAGTGAATCTCTCAAGGATCCTACTTCAGCTATGGATAGCGAAAGAGAAGATATGGCCAAGTTTGTGAGTGTCCGATTGTCACGATGCGAGTGGCAAAGTACTGATGCCTTTTATGCGCGTGTGTGATTTAGTTGGTCCAAACAATATTAGACCAAGCTCATCTATCTCCTCTGGCCCTCAACATCCGACCGGTTTTTTGGGAATTCGACCAAGCTCTTCGACTCTACCCCATGCCCACGACGGTCAGTGTGCACGTCAAGTATAACACTTCTTGAGCAGATTACTGATTAGAGGCATCAACTTGGATGCGTATATACTACAGCTGATACTTGCCGATAGCTATCCGCCTTACCGACTGACATATGAAGGATGTCATGTATTCAACCCTGGAAGTTTCGGAGTAGACTCCAAACCGATCTGGGCAAATTATCACCTGGCAACGCGTACAAGTGAAGAAAGGTAAGTGTTACTTGAGGAGCTCCATGATGTTGATTGAGTTAAGAAGGCACTGATTGTTTCATGTTTTTGTTCTCGTCATCCGTCTTGTCGTGTGGCTCTAAACGATATCCCTTGTACCTAACGCATCAAACAAATGTAACCTGGGGACTTGATATAGTGAACTTCCAAGTTGATAATGCATCTCTTGTTCTTCGTCAAATGATTTGACTTGAGTGGGTGTGACATACACTACTTGTAAAGTATTGAAAAATTACAAGGACCAAGTCTGCTACATAGATACATTGGTGAAAGGACCAAGTAAAGATTTTGGTAACTAAGGTTTGACATTGGGAGGGTAATGAGATCCTTTCAACTTTGAATGATCAATCCGCTCCACCTCTGTGCTTCTATGCATCTGAAAATTCATTACTCTGCCTGGTCACATCCCACATGGCTGCACCGCATCGATAGTATAAGGGATAATTAGAAGCTGGCATTACCAACATTCAAATCCAGAGAGAACCTAGAAAAGTTAATGTAAGCTAGAAGCGATTGAAGATATGAAGGTTTCATGATTGCATCATCCTGTGCTGTCCCATCATTTTCCACATTTTTATATCTACACAATCAAAAGGTGTGTATGACTGGTGCCCGCAACTTGCAGGAATGAAGAAATGTAAATCTTGAGAGGTATCAGCTCAATCCTTACCTGCTTTTGTCATCTTAGGACTAAAGTCAAGTTTCCGACTCAATGCACACTTTCATCATTTTCCCATGGGTTACCTAAGAGTCAGACTAGAGGAAAGTGAAAACATCATATTTCCATATTTCCACACCCCTTGTGGATTTGTGGGACTTTTTTGCCTTTCCACATTTGCCAACTTGATGATAAATGTGTGTTTTGGCATGTAGTGTAAACACTTAATCCAATCCAAATCGTGTCCCAATATCCAGCAACGCCAGTATCTTAGAAGCCACCATTTGAGATGCCCTTGAATTTTAGCCACAAGAAAGAAACAATCTAAGTAGATGATGCAAGGATGTGGGTGGCCCACCACAGTTGAACTTAACAAAGTCATTGAAGTTTGCATCACAACGCTCTGCATAATTCGAGTAGGTTCAGTCAACTCACAAAAGCCTGTGGTGAACTAGCCATTCGAAGTGTTCTCATCGTACATCTAGTTTTGCTTTTATTTTTGGGGGTATTGGTTCTGAGGGCGGCTATCTTGGTCTTCGGATAGCTTGAGACTGAACCACAATCCTCTTGACATTGTGCTATTTGTAGCAAAATCTCTGACCTAAGTAAGTCTCTCTAGTTGGACACTGTTTGATCACAAGCTGGGGTGTCTGGAGAGGGTCTTGAGAGTTATCAGCCGGTCATGGTGAGCGGGCAGGGATTGGAACTGCTTGCCGCTTGTGAGATCAAAACCGCCCTGCAAGAATCTGGGACTTTGATTAAGCTAGATGATCTTATACAAACAGTGAAATGTGTTCTATGATGTTTGTTACACGTCGGATTTTGAATAGGCTATTCTAGGGGAAGAAAAGGTGTCGATGGATGTCTACGATCACATAAACAAAATGAAAAATTCAAGCCTCATGCAGCTGACTAAATCTGTAGAACAAGGTTGCTACCCCGACTTGAACATGGTTTCCTAGATAGTATCATATAATCCAATGATCCCTAAATATCATGATGATCTCTTACAATTTCAAATGATCAAAATGTGAAATGCATAAGACAAACCCCAACTTGAACAGATCATCAATTCACATCTTAAACCATTCCTCAATTGTTAAGACATAACAAACTCTAATATGTAAATCTCTATTGCAATTCTAACTTTTATTTAGCTTTACTAGATTTCCCCTTCCTTTGTCTCAATGCTTTTTCATCTTCACCAGATACTGATGATGATGATCCAATCAACTTCTTTTCAACATTAGCTATCGCTTCTGCTTCTGCTTTTTCATCTTCAATCGATTTCAATCTAGCTTTTTCTACTTCTTCTATTCTTCTTCTTTCTTCTCTTCTTTCAATTCCTTTGGTAACCATCGGTCTTGGTCTAACATCTGATAAAAGATTCTTGGCAATGATTTCCATTAAGAATGAACCACCAAAGTCAAGGAGCATGACGATGCACAACTGAATTCGGAACTATTATCGATGGATTTGGGTCAAAGTGCGTTCCAGATCAGTCTTATTTCAACTTTTCTCAAATGCGATCCCTCCATGTAGAGTCACTCTCAATGGGTTTAACAAAATCGGACTTACATTTGTTGGCATGTCCACCAATTGAAGCCAACCATTAGCCTCCGGTACAAAGTTTGTTGCTCCACAAAAGGCCACTGCTGCGGCTCCTAATAATCCGTAAAAGAGTGGTTTGTTTTCTTTGATGTCCTCCCGGAACGGTCGACCCTGGAAGTTGACTGCAAAAGTTGCTACGCTCTGACATGTTGACAAGAGATAGATAGCGCTGTTTAGTAAACTTGGCTCAAATTCGGCATCCAGATTGATGTCTTTTGATCGACTGTAAAGCCCCGAGATCACTGATCAGTTAAGCTTTCAAGACGAGTTCTACATAGTCAACAATGATCAGAGACTCACGGTGATGTCTTTTCACACAGTGCGGTAATGTAAATCAATGCGGCGAGATGGCAGAAGAACTGGGCCATCACAGTCACCACTACGTATCCATTGAAGATACTACCCTGTGGACGCTCCTTCGAGAGCCTCTCGACCGGCTGTGACAATAAATTTATCGGACAAATCGAGAAAACAGGCATTGATTATTGATGATAATCCGTACAATTATGGAAAGACTCACCTTGGCACGAGATATACAAAGGAAACATGCCGACATGCACATACCCTGGATGGTCATCTGATAATCACCAAATTTGACCCCGTCCAGATATTGGACACTCAAACTGTAAGCTGAAATCAGACAGTTGGATGCTAGGATCTTGTACATCTGAGTTGTAGCCACTAGTGTACATCTACCCTGTCGTATGATAGTCGAGACAGCGGCAACATGTGATAGTTTCGATGTGAAAGGAGCGGCCACCGAAGCATCACCCAGTTTGATTTGAGGTGGTCCACCTGATTCTTCTTCCATGTCGGCCATTTTCGAAGTGATGTCGCTCAAGTTGAACTGTTCATCGAAAAAAGCACTTGTTCAATTGCGTGATCGCTTTCCAGTGGAGAAAATCATCTTGAGTGTGACCCAGAAATTACCTTTTCCATTGGGTTCGCCTTACGCGCCTCGTGGCCACTCTTCAGTGCTTTTTGTTGAACCTCGACCAATTCAGGGTATATCTGTGCAAGAGGAGCTGGTACAGAAGGCGGTGGCTGGTTGAGTCTTTGGGAGATTTTCAGTTGAGTCTCCCAAATCTTTTTCAAGCGCTCATTTCGCTGATGCTCCGCTATAGCTTTCAAGTCTTCCGGTGAGCCGTCCAACAATGCTACACCTACATGTGCGGCCTTCAAGGCACCTACATCATTTGTACCATCACCAGCCATAAGAGTGACATAGCCCAGTGATCGAAGGGATGTGACGACCATCTCTTTTTGTGAGGGTGAAACTCGAGCATACACCCATACATTTTGGACTAGATCGGGCCAATTGGCTGTCGCTGAAAAGTGCGTGACAGCCGTACCAGTCATACACAAGTCATAGTCTTCCAATATCTTGCGGTCAATGGGTTTTGCCGGATCTGCTGGTATAATCAGACTATCGTCCACTGTTCTCCATACCAGATCTGAATAGGTAAATCACCGGTTATGAGAACCGCGTGCGGGAGAACAGATACCAAACACTTCTACAGCGCACGCACCTTTATCGCTTGTGGCATTCTCTCGTTTGTCAAGAATCAAGCACTCCCGATCCACAATTTCGACCTCTCGAGCCACGTGAACGGCCGTCAAAGGGTTATCACCAGTGATCATAACGCACTGTATAGTCAAGTCAACAAAAGACCTGTTGGATGATGTATTCGAAACATAGGACTTACCCGATGAGACGAGTCGGCGAGCATTTTCAATGTCTCGATTGCATCCGGCTTGAGAGGGCAAGTGAAAACCAGAAAACCGGCAAAGACAAGATCTTGCTCGACTTGATCTCGCGTGAGGTCATTCAATTTCCCAACCCCGTTGATATCCATAAATTTGTAAGCCAATGTAAGTACACGGCTTCCACGACGGGTGTAGTACTTATAAGTATCTTCATAATGGGATGGGACCTGAGCTATCATCGTCTTGAGAACTTCAGGCGCGCCTTTGACGGAGACCATAGTCTTGGTTTGTCGATCAGGCATCATCACCGTTGAGACAGTAGACATTCGCTTCAGCAATGACGAAAACTGAAACCTGCGACGAATTTGAATCGACGCGCGATGAAGGGGCTCAGTCGACGATGGGACGATGGTGTCTCCTAGACGCGGTAGGACCCAGGTATGTCAGATCTGATTGGACAGGGGTTAGAAAGCTAGTTATATGCACCTTTAGTCAGATTCCATCCAGCAGCATCAATTGTTGTTTTTTCCATGGGATCACCAATAACACCATCTTCCAAGAGTACAAGAGCATGGGCTGAGGCCAGTGTAAGGGTAGTCTCCAGATTAGTTTGATTGAGCGGTACGAGTCGCAAAAAGTCCCGTTGACTACAAAGAAATGAGAATTAGCTTCTTCAGTGACCAACGTATTTGCGTATTTAATGCTCACTCGACCCCGACCACTCCTTCTACCATCAAATCTTCGCCCGTGATTGTTCCGGTTTTATCAAAGCAACAAATATCGACCCGACCCGCGGAAGGAATCCTGAAGGGCTCCGTACAAAAAATCGCTGTCAAAGGAGAGTGTCAATGATCAACATTGAGGAAACTTCACACACAATCAAAGAATGACTGACCATATTTCGATAGAGCAACCAACGAAGCATTCACAGCCATTGATAGTTCCATGGGCAATTCTGGTGGCACGACCGAGGTGATGATGATGACACAATCCAAGAGGAGCTTGGAGCGCTTGAGGTTGCGCTCCACTCCCTTGACCCATACATAACGACTCGCAATGATGGCAAAGAACATAAGAAAAGCCAAGAAAAGAAAGCTTTCAAAGTTGTTGGCTGTGACTTTTTCAGTGGAAAAGATCATTGTCCGGACCAATTGACCTTGAGTGGTACCGAATCCTGTGCGTAAAACGGTAGCTAGACAACCACCATCGGGTGTGGTGATGTGTTTCTGACCTTTTACAGCCTCTTTAGGTGTCACCTGTAGAATCTTCGTACCACCAAATAGTCCTGAATTGCGGTCTACACCGAGGAAATCCAAGCGATCCGAACCAGTCCTCAACTCTACAGATTCTTTCAAAAGCGGCGTTGATTCACCCGACAACATCGCTTCACTTGCAATACAAGAGCCACGCAGAAGCAGTAGATCACATGGAACACCAGAGTCTTCTTTGGTCCGCAATACTGACATCAGATCACCTGGTACAAGATCCTCGGTTGAGATCTCAGCCCATTTTCCACAACGATACACCTGGATCATGTAAGGCTTGATCGACATGGTACGAAACTCGTTGAGGGTCCGAAGGCGTTGAAAGACCGTAGTGCATTCAAAGACAATGAGCATGAATAGTGTGAATAAGCTGTAATACCAATATTGATCGAGAAACCAAAGTCCGACAGAGAACATCTGGAAGACGAAGAATGGGGCCTGCATGTGTTCACCCAAAAGCTCAAAGAATGTCGGTACGGGGATATCAAAAGTGTTTTTGCCATAGAGTTCCTTAGTCAAAGCTAGATCTGTCTCTGTAGCTATTCCAGTGGTACTGTTGAAAGTGGCTAGAGTGGGATTCTGGTCTGAAGGGTAAGCCAATAAGTTGAAGGTGTTCGTTTCGGGGGTGTAGAAGTAATCGTCACGTTGATATTCGATGAATAGAACAGTCTCCTTCTCGGGTTCACTGCCTTTGGAATTAGGCTTCTTGACAGTTCTCTGAGAGCGTTGGATAGGGCAGAAGGCAGGACTCCCACGATTAGGTTTAGGGATCGCTTTGATGATATTCGCTGATTGAATGTCCGGCACCTGGAGAAAAGAAATAATGCAAGATGATGAGTCTGAGAGGGTATGATAGGAGGTCCAAGCTGATCACCTGCAAACACGTTGCTACTTGTCTAATACGGGTACTCCAACGGGTGGAGAGCCAAGCCAACGCATGTCCACCGAAGACGGTGATACAAAGCAGAAAAGTCCATTCCTGAGACTCGCCATCAATTGATCGGAGATATTTGTCATACCTGAGGAATTGCAATTCATGAACCCAAAATTCAATTTTTTCGTACAGATTGACAGGGGATCAAACTTACTCTACAAAATAAGCATAAGCTGCTAAGGGATATGCAACTAAGAATGGAAAAACGTAGAAATGTGTGATGAGAGGCCTGAGTTTGAGGAGAACGATGGAGTCGATGTCTGATGAGACGATCTTGGGAGCGGTAGAAGACCTGATCGAATTGGTGATTATGAGGATGAGTCAGCGATCTAAGACTAAAGTAAAAGATGATAAGGGATGATATAGAAAGAAAGAAATGTTGATGAACTGACATGATGATGTGAGTAATTTGATGTTTTGTTACTTATTCGATCGAAGTGGTATTCTCCTCTTTACCTTCAAAAAACTCATGAATTGCTTTGTGTTACATATGACTGTTACTGATAAGTTATATGTAACTGGAGTGATACTTACCTGTAAACCGTTACACATTGAACACAATGATACGTGGCATGTATGTATGTAGGTATCACTCTGCAGAATAGTCTCAATCCGAACTCGGATGGAATCCATTTCCTCGCAACAGTCAACTTGTACAAACGAACAAACTTAATGGCTTTGCAGATCTAGAAGCTCAGCAAACTTGCAAATCGACGCCAAAAAAAATTGCTCAAAGCTGACCGGTAACCTTCAAGATGAGCCATAATCACATCATGTTGTGCGCTCAAGGCAGGTTGATGTTGTGGAAAGTTCACTTTCAATGTGTCACTCAAAAATGACCAGCTTGATAAATTGTCATGACATCGATGGTTGAGAGAAGCCTTGACAATCAACGTTATTTGCCTCAGCACAAAAGTGTGGTCCTATGTGCTAGTCAGATTCATCAGACCTTCAAGGTATGAACGTCATTGGTTTTCACCTCAAGAATTTACCTCTACATTGCTTTCCTGGTAAATATATCTTGTATCTCCTCGTCGAAGACGTTCATGATGAATAGTCCCTTGACAACTCATCTTTTCATTGATTTCGTCTTTCCAACACTCCTGGCGGTAGACATTTACCTATTCTAAAGTGATCGTATCACCTTTAATATTTTTTCAATCTCATCGTAGTCCTGTGCTTCTACTTTGATTCACACCCCAATCGCCAAGCGCGCACGACCACCTTTTTTCGAGATACATATACCCAAAGGACGAAATCTCAAGATGACTAGTTCTATCTTCCAACTACCTAATCTATCCAATAATAATGATCTGAGCAATAACTCAAGCGATCTTTACCAAGCCAATTCCACTGCCGCCCTCGCGCAGACCCCTAGGTCTGGACCCACGAGAACGAATGGTAGTGTGGTAATTATTCTTTTCTGAACATACAGCACTCTTTCTTGCCATCACTGACATCTATACAAGTCTCTCATATTGGTAGTACCACTGCTTTCGGTTTATCTATTTTCTTACATCTTGTTTGTTTTTTCATCACTACATCCACAACCATACAATCGTAGCTAATTGGTGAACTTTGTATACCGCGCCTTAGGCAGTTGGGCTTTCTGGGACGCGGAGTGAGAATTTGTTGCCAGTACAATGCTGCGTGGTTTTTCAAGAAGAATCAACGTATGATTTGTTCAAGCTATATGTCATTCAGCTTCGTAAATACTCACTTATGATGTCTTTTACTCTTGTCTTCCATACATTCAGGTGGCTTGATTTTACCCAATACTCGATTTTTGATTGCACTTTGTAACATGCTGTTTGTTAGCATTCAGTTCACTGACACTATCTTCCTTGTGACGAGCGCATTGGGACTTACGGTCAGTAGATTCTCTGAATTTGTTAAGATATCAGACCTTCGAATTCTTAATCACTACTCTCTCTTGCTATGTGATCAAATAGCTCTTCGCAGAAAGATATCGTATATCTGGTTTTATATGGCTCACTCTATGGTTGTCTGGATGGTACGTTCATTGTTCTCAAACATCCATAAATTATATACTTATGTTCATCATATTTCAGGGTGCTTTTGTGGGGCATGGCTGCATGTTCTGTCGTGATTGCTTATAAGGAAGGCGGATTCGTCGGCAGAATGTCTACAAAACCAGCATTGTCCAAGCTATTCAACACATTTTTCATTTCAGGAGCAATCCTTGTCACTTTAAGTGAGTTATACCCAGTCTTTCACAATCATTTGAAGATTACTGACTACTTTGATAATAAATTTGTAGCGCATATGGTTACCTTTGGTTTGACCGTTGCAAACCAGTTGGCCTTGTCGTCAGAGATCCAGAGTAATCTTTCTCAGCTGTCAGGCTCAGTCGCTTCTGCCACAGATCCAGCAGTCGTGTCTCAACAGTTCAGGTCCGCAACCAAAGTTGCATCAATAATGGTATGAGTTATTTCCCTACCCTGATTGTCCTGTTCCACTCATGATCTATGATGTCACTATTCCATTTTCCTTCGCAATCAGGCAAGATTTCGGGGAGTAATCAGATTGATCTTTTATGTATGTCACTCAGTCTCTTATTTCGGAGGCCTTTATTTGATCATGGAGCTTTCAGCTAACCAAAGAGCATTTTATAGATGCGACTCGCCTGGTCTTTCCTTTTGCTTGTGGTGAGTCTGAAATTGATCAAGTCCTCATCAAATAAGGCCTCCATCCTGAAATGCTTTGCACACTGCTGTAGCTGTTGGTACCACTTGGAATCAGTCTCATCAGAATGTTGAAAGTAGTGAAAATCACCAAAGCAACCGAAAGATTGGGATCATTTCAAGTCGTTGATTTCGATTCACACAATCGCAAGGATTCAAAGGGTAGTGTGAATATTATACCACAAGAATCCAGTCAGGATATGTCATTGTTTAGTAGCTCTTCCAATAAGCATGTACATCTTGGAAGTCAAAAAAGTGGTACTATCACTAATGTTGCTTTGGTCTTTCTAAATACTTTGGTACGATTTCATAAAACATACATACTGCATTTCACGTCTGTTATCAAAGTTGTTCACTTACCTTTTTGTGATTCAAATCTAGATCTATGTTCTGATTGTGGTAGGCTTCGCTCCATCTCTTCATTCTACGCAAAAAACCGATCAAGATAAAGCGCAAGGAACCACACAAATAGCCTACATTTCTAAAGGACTTTACGCTATCGTTGGGCTTTGGTCTAGTTGACTCTTCTTAACGCTTACACGTCAAATCCAATCAGCAGAAAATACGGAAAAGAAGCCCAAGGGCACACCTCGAGGTTCATTAACCAATTCTTGTTTCAATCAACCTGTTACCCCTACCAAAACCAATCCTCGTTTCAATCAACCTGTTACCCCTACCAAAACCAATTCTCGTTTCAATCAACCTGTTACAAACAAGTACCGCCACCTAATGACTGTTTTAAGCAGCTATCTACATTTCGATTTCCTGATAAGCCTGATAATACACCCCCATAATGACACTTCAAAAATGGTATATAACACTCCTTATCAGATAGAAAGATCACCATCGCAATCCGATTTGTAAAACCCTTTAATAATTTGTAATATAATGTATTTGCGGTACTCAAAGCAAGTATATTTATGTATATAGTCCGTATATAGTTGCCTGTACATAGTTTTTCTGTACTATATTTGCAACCCCCAAAGTATTTTTTTGAATGGCAGTTTTTAAGTTGATTGCCGTGCGCCCTTTTGATCAAATTAACCACTATGGCCAATCAATCGCCACAACCACCAATCATGGACTCAGCAGGACTTCTAAATAATACCCCAGCAACTCCCTTCAACGTCAATCCAAATCTACGGAGTGTACCTCATGCCTTGACTAGTCCGGCGGCAGGTCAAGTTCAATTGATATCACCGTATTCAGCACCCCATCCGATGGTTTCCTCTGGTACTCCTCTGATCATCACATATCCTGCAGCCCAGCCTTTTCCGCCGGTAATGCAAGCTTCTCAGCCTTCTCCCTCGGTAATGCAATCCTCTGTATCATTAACCCCTGCCAAGACAACACCACCTGCTGAGGAGCCTAAGAAGCCTCGCTGCAGTCGGAAAAAAACTTCAAAAAAGGGTCCAGCATCTTCGAAGAGCAAAGGTTCAGCTTCAGCACCAGCCACAACAACCGAGTCCTTGGTTGCTGAAGACAAGTCTGGTAGAAAACAAAGATCATGGGAGAAAGATCTCAATTCTGATCGCAAAACAATGGTGGACTTGATAGTTGAATGGATGTGCTTAACTTGGGGTGATCAAGAGAAAGAAAGTGATGTGGAGTGGATGTGTATGGACAGTTTCAATACAATCTCGACTAATTATGCCAGATTTTGAATGGGGCTGCCAGGGAAGAAAGAATGTGCAAGGAGGTGTGCTCTCTTCATTGGTGCAAATGGTTTTGATACCCCAACCTAGGATGGTGTGAAACAGAAGATATTCCCCCCCTTTCTTCAAGTACTCTTGAAAAAATCCATTAATCATGCTTTATTGAATCATCCTTTTCCAACGTACAAACTGTAGATTGATAATTTAGAGACTAAATTCAGAGACGTGCAAAAGTGGACTAAACAGACAGGTGAAGGGGGTGGCCTTGCAATTGAACAGGACGCTGAGTTTGAAATAGAGGAGTTACGATCAACTGCAGAGTGGACTGAAGAGCGGGAGCAAGAGATTAGAACTATGGCTGCTCAAACAACCAAAGGTAAGCTATGTATTGATATCTACTGTGATTCAATACATTCCTGATAGTCTACTCTTCACACAGAGTGCTTGCATAGTAGATGCTCCCATTACAAAATCCTCATTCCAATCATGGCCAATTGCGCCGGAAACAAGCCTTTGTACACCGCCAAAACTGGTGTGGATTCTCAACCAACCACATTGAACCAATTGATTCATCCACGTTCCCCTTCAGCTCAGCCTCAACCTCAAGAGACTCAGTCAACTCAATTTACTGGATGGGAACCCACTCAGCGTTTGGATATTGAAATTGAAAATTCAGATGACTCCCAAACTGGTCAAGACACTACCCTTACTATAACTGAAACCCAAAATCAACCTAATTTGGCTCAATATTCTTTGGCTTACTCAATCAAAAGCACAACCAGTTCTCAATAGCCAATTACATCAAAGACCCATCCACATTGTAATTTCATTCAACCTGTGAAGAAACCTATTAGCAAGAACCCCAGAAGATCTTCAGCTGGTACCTTAGGTGTGCTCAAATCTTTTCAATCTTCATTACCAACTCAAGCCAATTTTGAACAGTTGAGAAGTGACAACATGGCTGCCACCAAGAGCAATTGACTTGCGTTTGAAGAAGCCTCATCAAACTCAAATACTGTATTAAATTTGTTAGAAGTCCGACTCAGAAATCAAAACACATTTGAGAAACACACTTTGGACCCAGAAGATTTAACACCGGAGGCTATTGAAAAAAAGAAAATCAAGAAGGCTAAAACAGAAGAACTCAAAATGCTCAAATTAGAGCGTGAATTAGCTCAGGGGCGTAGAGCTTTGACTGAAGGTACAGCAGGTTCAGGATTGACCAAACTTCAATTGGCTAGAGAAAAGGCTGAATTGATCAGCAAATTTTGTCTAGCCAATATTCCCCTTGAAACCGCTCAGCAGATGGCTCAGGAAATGATAGAAAGTTTGAAAAATTAATCCAAAGTTGTTATCACCAAAAATTGTCCAATCGGGTTATCTAAGTAAATTCAATTCAAAAAAGTAGTTATCCAAAATAATCAGATTCAAAAACAGTAGTTAGCTAAAAACTTTGTTACTGTCCTTGTTATGTATACAGAAAAAGAATCCAAGATATGTTCTGTTTCCAAAAGGTTGTTCTTGTCCTTTTTATATACACAGAAAAAAAATCAAAAGTATGTTTCTGTAAGTTTGTTCTTGTTATTTAACCCCCACAAACTCCTGTTGCATGACTGGATCAATATAATCTAGAAACGTGACAAGTCCCTAAAACATCATGTCCTGATCAATTGTCAGACTTGGTAGGTCATTCTGGGCAGCCTGTGTGTTGTTAGTCTCAGCTATTTCCTCTTGAATCTGGATGCCTGGACTTGTTCAAGCTGTGTTGTGTTGTCTCTTTTAGAATATTGTGAATAAGACCCCTCACACCTGTTTCTTTACATTTGATTGCTGTGGTCAACTACCAAAGAAAGGTTTTTTTTGGATTGCAATTGAAGTCTCTTGATTGCATTGTTTTTTCAGATCACAACTGAATTCTCTTGATTACTTTAAGAGCACAAAAAATATCAGGGGTTACATGATATAAGAGGGGCAGACAGAATTTGATAGCAAAATAAATCAAAAACAGGTATTGTGTTTCTTCAAATTTCAGGTATCACAAAACAGACTTGATAACAATAAACATCCAAGTGTGAGCTAATTGTTTTGATGTTCTTGATATTCCCTGAACTGTTCAAGTAGTTGATTTTGTCTGTGATATGATGTGTTTTGATCCTCAAAGGGTTGTGGTTCTTGCTGTTGACCATCACGAGGCAAAATTTCTTCATTTGGATGATTTTATTGGATCCAAAGGTCTCTGAATTTAATAGTAAAGTTGTGCAATATGCAGCAAACATTGATCCAGATAACTGCATGCTCGGCCAAAGCTACATCTTGGATTGCAATCCTCAAACTTTGCAACAATTGAAATCGCACTTTGAGTTGCCCGTTGCCATGTTCACTTACAACACATTGTTCACTGAGAGCATGGTTAAACTCTCTCCTCACCATATCTAAGGTCTGTAATCACGGACTTTTGAAGGTTGAAATGATGTTCTGGGAGCATGTATACCCTGAGTCAGCCAAGATGTATTCGTTGTCACCAAAAAAATTCTGTGGTTGTTGTGAAAGCTACACAAACCAAACATTAGAGATACTCAATCAAAGGTACTGAAGGAAAACAACTTACTTGTGAGGATGCGAAGACACATTGGTCATGTGTACTACCACACCACCCATGTAAATGATAAATGATCCAACCCCTGTGATCTGAAACTAACATGATGTTGAGAGCATAGTTATGCTTACGGGTCCAGAAGTCTTCCGAATCCTTGCTTGGTGCAAATGCAAGTGGTATGAGGGTTCCATCTATGAATCCAACACAATCCTTAAAGAACGATTTTTGACCAATATGACTCTTGATTTCATTTCTTTCTTGTTGATTGGGCCAATGAACATATTCTTTCCCAAGTTTCAAAATCGCCTCAAAACAACAATGTGTAAAATTATGAACCAAACCTTCTAAAAACACCCATGGTAAGTGTCATATTAATGAGCTGAAGTGGCAGAACTTTTGACCCACCACCAAATCCAAAGTGTTGCCCTATCATATATGCACTACCCCCATTCCCACTAGAACCAAGCCGGCATAAAGTGACGAGTAATTGCCATTCCACTGGTGTTTGAGGCAAAGAGGAGTTATTGAGAAAGACTGGATCATATCGGATGAGATCAACCAAACGGTCAAAGTTCTGTCTTGTCATCTGTGCCTAATGGAATTGAATGAAGAAACAAAGGTTGATATGAGATAAATATGAACTTCAAGAATTTCAAATGGAACTCACATGTTGGAGAAAGTTTTGATCACCGCCATTCA
>KZ142971.1:0-17977 GCA_002157035.1 Melampsora medusae f. sp. deltoidis
ATATATTCATCTTGGTCTCCAATTAATAACCAAGTCATACTGACAATGGGGGTGGTCAGCATAGGTGTAAATTTATGGCAGCATTTTTAAGATGACATTCAATGTGAGCCATGAGCAGGCACATGCAAAATGATAGACAATCAAGAACGAAATTGAGAAGAAATACAACAAAATGGAGTGTAGATTGTAATGTTTTTAGAACATGAACTTTCCTGGAACCTACAAGAATCGATAGGAGAGAATGGATGGTGTTTATGTGAGATATCAGAAATGAGCTGACAACAAAAGAAAATGCAAACTTTGAAATACTTTGACAGGTTGTAGTAAAAATGCGTTTACTTGCGGGCCAGGAAAGATATTTGAAAAAATTGAAAGAATGACATAAGTGACTATGCCAGCAGATATGCGAGTCGCCAGATTTCTAGGAGCAAGCCTCATCCAGTATCTCACTTAAAATCTCATGAAGCTCTTCTGGGGGGCTTTTTCAGCCCAAAAGCCCTTTGAGAATGGGTAATGGGCCTCCAGTTTTATCTCCTCCGGTTTTACCTCCTCTACCAAGCCCCCCAATTGATCCCAATGCACCATCTCCGCTAATGAGACCAGTGACTCCTTTGAGGCCGTCCCCCTTGATAACGCCTCCCAGTGCGTTGTTCCCGAGAACCCCCTTGACAACATTCTCACGCTGTCGAGGCCCGCAAAATCCGGATGCGCAATCGTGTGCGAGACCCCAATGACAAACATAGACCTACGAGAATCAGGGAGTTTAAGTGACATCTTCTTGATAAGAATTTGCAAGTGTTGGTGACTTACTTGTAACTTTGGCTCTCCAGGAACGCTCTGAGAATTCAAGCCATCTCAATGAGTATATGAAGAGGGAGATGATGACGGAATCCAACTCACCAATGTGGTGACCTCCGTTAGAATCTTATGTACGCGGGTAGAGGGGTTCCCAATCAGTCCTCGCCAACTGAGTTGCAGATCTCGTGGGATACCCTGAGCCAAAGCCACAAGGTCACCAACTGAAGAAAAGTCCTGAATGCATAAGCGTCCTTCTGAATGGTAACATAGGTGAGTTTATAATCGCACCTAGGTGACAGAATCTACCTGAAGACCCCGTCGAAAGGAAGTTAGTAACACTGCGACCAGCTTTCAACATTCACGCGTATTGCTTACTATTGAATGTGCTGAGGCTAGCAGGTCTGCGATTCAAAAGTGCGTCTAATGCTATACCATAAGCTACCGTACTGACGATTATACCACTGGAAGGACACCGTTAATTTCATACTTCCCTCAGCGCTAGGTGGAAAGTTACTCACAAATGGTCGGCAGTGGCGCCACGACACGCTTTCTGAATCGGAATGTTCGAAGCGCCAGAAAGGAAAGACACTCCCTTACCAAACGGATATAGATGAGCAGGGTACACATAACGTATACAATTTAGCTATACTCACTTCGGGGCTATCCCTCTGAGGCACTACAAGGTCGTCTTGCAAGGTGAAGATGGAGGTAGTTGACACTTTGGCAACTTGTCCACCTGCTGCGCGAAGTGTGTGAGCGAACTCGCTTCTCTGAATACAATGAAAGCATATGTCAGTGCGATGGGACAATAAAGCCATAGCTCTCACTTGCCGTAGACATTTGAAGGAGGGCGGGATCACAACCACCGACGGCATCTAAAGCCCCGCATGCTGTTTGGGTTAAGATCGTCCCTTGGAAAGGTGCAGCTATGGCCACAAAGTTCCCCACCGCTTGGCGCACGGAAGCCCAAAATGCTGTAAAATCACAAACGGACATCAGAACCCCTGCTAGTGATGCTTCGCTTGTCTCTGGATGAGGACAGGAATGAAATTACTGACTCAAAGCCCATTGCGTCTATATACCGAGAGGCATGCTGGTAAGACTGAGATTACGAGAGTATTGGGTATTGGAAAGGCGTACAGCAAGTCCACCTTGGCTATAAGTGACGACACCGATTCCCCCTCCGGTCGCTGGCGATTGACGGGCGAGGGACAGGACGGCGTAGGCTATAAACTCGGCGGTGAGCTGAATATCTACCGTCAACCGACCTTGTTGTGTTCCGGTAAAGAGGAAAAGATGATGAGCGCAAAGGTGAAAGAAACAGTGGTATCCATGCCAAGACTTACTTGGAGGATCCAGCCAGCAAATGTCGAACCCAGCTCTAGGTAAAACTACCCCAAAGGGACCCTGTCCAAGGCATTGCATTTCAATATGTGAGTAGGAAACCAAAAATTGACTCACAATTACGAACCTTTGCATATGTTTGAGCACCATCACAACCTGAAAATGGATTGCTTCAGTCGAACGGCTATCAAATCTCAAACGTCACAAGAACTGACCGGTACCAGGAATCAACAAGACAATTCCTATGACACGTGACTTGTCAGTAAGTGTTGAATAGCACGTAATGAATTGGTGGTGATAGAAGCTATACCATTTGGAGCATGGTGGATTCCGTTGGGGCACGTGATGGCCTTCTCGTATGAAAAACGGCCTTGAGTCTAATTCCACATGTCAGCATGAAGAGAGGACCGGAATGGCGCGCAAATCAGCGACCGTTAAAAGCATGGCTCCATGTCAATATGTATAAGCTCACAAAAGGAGGATCGCCCGGAAACGCAGATGGAATGGGACCGTCAGGTCGGCAAGCGTTGTAACTGATGTACACATCTGGATCAACGAACTTGAATCGCGATTGAAGATATGAGTCTGACTCAGGTCAAGATGAGGTACTCACTCAGGAATCCCATTCACAATGCCTTGCACAAATCCCTCGTGTTCATGAGGATCAGAGCCGTCTGCCAATAAGGTGCCGAGAAAGTCTCTTTTGACGGGAGAAAACGAGTCTGGGGAAGCCTTGGAAGGGGAGTTTACGGCTCGCCTTTGTTGCGCGGAAGACAAGGATGTTATTCTTTCGAAGGATTCATTTGTATCAGCGTCACGTCGAAAGTGATTATTGACCACATGATGTTGTGCGCCAACTGAGATTAACAATAACAAGATAGAAAAAGTTGATCCAGGAACGATTGATGCCCTTGCAAGCATGTCTGATACGCAAGTAAAGAATGACTGGTGGGCTCAATGGCGGCGTTTTATAAAAGGTTGAAGATATGGCGGAAGAGGGATAAAGAATATTGGCTCTTGAACCATTTGCTCTCTGCCTGTTTTCGGCGCTCTTTTAATTTAACGTTAACGAGTCATCAATTTGAAACTCGGGCAAAAGTGCAGGAAAGCTAACAAGAACACAATTTCGCACAGAAAACTTGGCTGGCTTTCCCGCGAAAATCAAGCTGATCATAGTATTTGGAAATTGGGGCGGAGTTTTGGCAGTTTTTGGCCGAGTCTTTTTGAAATCGAGAGTGACTTGGTACCTAGTATAGAACCGAAACAGAAAGTTGAGTTCTTGCATGGCATTTGATGAATTTGGCTACTTTGGCACCCTGATTGTACGCTGAGTTGGGCGTATGTCTACGCCAATGCTGGTGCTCAAACAAAACCCCGATGTAGAATGTCAAGACGATTTGATGGATGTGTGAGGAGCTCGCGGGAAGCCACATGCACCAACATGGGATATCAAGCAATAATATTGAACAAGAAAGCTGAATGCTGATCACAGAAATCATCCTAAGTCCAGCATGCCTTGATCAAATTAAGAATGGTTCATTACAAGCCAAAGTTTGATAAAGCTCTTAAACTATGGAATAAAGAAATTGGTATATATGTATAATCTTTGTTCTTCCTGGGGTCAAAAACCCATCAATCTATTAGTCAATCACGAAAGGCACGAAATACTTTGTAGGTATAAGTGATCAAAAGAATGGTTTGAATCGATGATCATATCATTTCGCAAACATATATGACACAAGCAACAATATGACAGAAATGAGATTTAGAGAGAAAAACATTTAAGAGAACTAGTAAGCTCACCTATGAGTCAATCACGAAAGGCACGAAAATACTTTGTAAGTATCAGTGATCAAAAGAAAGGTTTGAATTGGGACTCATAGGTGATATATATCGTGAAACTAAACAAGAGCAGAAAAATTCACTAAGAGTTAAGATACGCGCAGACGAATAGAAAGACACAACCACAACCATAACAACAAATCAAATGATAAGCAAGTAATCAAATAATGAAATAGCTAATATGCAATATCGTATGATGACATAATGTTGTAAGATCATGCTTCACAATATTCAAAATCACTCAACACTATTCGTCATAAGCAACACAGTCTTATAGGTACTTGAAGTTGAGAGAATTGGTCTTTATTTCACAATACACATGATTGTGGAATTATTTTTTTGGAAGCTATCTGGAAACTCTTTTACCCTGTAGGTTTAATCAAAAGTAAATTCTAGTGAAATCGGTCTTCCAGATCAACAACGAAACTTCAAATGATACCTTTTCCAAACCATTTTTCTTGAGAAAGTTTGGTCTGAGATTACGCGTGTTTTGTTTTTCGTAGCCCAAATCATTCAAGAAAATGACCAACCTACTGATAGATCCTGAGAGTACCCGTATATTGAACCCTGCACAGATCCCAAAGAAGTAGTTAGTTTTGGTTTGTTTTTTTCGAATATGTATGATTAACTGAGATGCTCAAATGGTTCTTTACTTACCATGGTCAAGATACATAGCTTTCTCATCTCTCTTTCTGATGCCTAAGGTCTCTGCTCGTTTTCATATTTTAGACTGAATGATTGTTAGCTATTATTAAGAGAGTATTTCTTTGATAAAAATGATTAGTTCGATTGGTTTGAGAAGATAGGTTTGTTTGATTTATTGATGTGGTACATAGTGAAAGTGGTGGTATGTTGATTGAGATCGAGTTCTTTCGTATTGTCGGTATCAATGCTGTGGTAAAGATAAGTCAGTGAGTTGATTTGAATGAGATTGATGATATGATTCTGAGGAATTGTGATACTTCCCACATTAAGCTGATTATGGAAAGTGTTCGTTGAACTTGAAAGCGAAGTGAAGTTGTCTTGTGTTATTTATGAGTATGTAGTTTTAGTTAATACCTAATTTGTGTAAACTGTAGTTTTTAATTTGTATTTTTTTTTTCAATCTGTAACTTTAACCTCAACTCTGTCTCTGTCTGTCACTGAGCTCTCTTTCTTTCTCTCTGACTCTGACTGAAAGCTCATCATCCACTTTCTCAACTTCAACTTCAACACTTTAACCATTTCCAACTCTTACCACATCCTTCCTCAGCCCTAACAACACTTTTGATTTATCACAACATTTGTAGCCAGATTCATAATATAAAACTAACATCTGATCATCTCGAGTATATATATATCATCATCATCATCCCATCACTCATCGAAGTTAACAGTGATTGATATATATATATATATATATATCTCGAACCCCATTGATTTCTTTCCAAAACAATCAATCAGTCCAAACTTCCTCATCAACTTCAGTAAGCAAATCTTCCTTATCCATCTCTCCCTATTTTTTCCCCATCATCCGAGCTCAAACCTTTCAAAACAGTTTGATTTGAAATATATTTCCGTATATATATATATATATATGTGTGTGTGTGTTTGCACTCGTGTCTCAAACAAATATATTGACTTTCAAGCAATCGAAACCCCTTTTGATCTTATCATCTTGAAATCAAATCACAATCAATCTAATCACAATCAATTATATCTTTTTTTATACAAAACACAGATTATTCGAAACATCAATTCTCGAACCCAATTGTCCTCATAAAAAAAATCCAAAATTCATATGAACACTAAACATATGTTTGAGTAATCTTATATTATTATCAGATAGATCATTTTTATTCTGATCATCATATTTCTTGTAAGCTCTTACCCTTTTTTTCAAGTCTCTTCGATCTATGAAAAAACCCATAATCAGATATATGTATATTTCGTCAATCATTTTAATAATAAGAACACTGATATATAATTCCGTGTATCACTAGCTTCGATTTCCTGAACCGTCGATAACCAAACCCACGAACTCGTAAATTTTTCAAGTACCTGATCAAATGAGTGATCCCTAACCAAATGGCAACCAACACCATAAATCCAAGCACCGCCTTCGCACAGCCGGATCCCCCACACCAATCCACAAGCATGTCCACCGCGCATCCCCAAGAAAGACCTCCCACCCTTCCCACCGATCGACGCCGGAAGCCCTCCAGGACCTGCACAAGCCAAGACCCCGCCGTAATCTCCCGAAACAAACGAGTGCGACGTCCCAAATCGCACTCGACCAAACCTCACAAATCCAAGCCGATCATCCCCAAGCCCTCAGCCCCCACCCCCTCCCGCAACCCACTCAGAGCACATCTCAGCACCCAAAGCTCTACCAACAAGCTCGACACCTCTGCCATCCGCACCGAAGCGCCACGTCAAACGCCTACCATCCTGCCTGAAGACAGGCTTTTTGGCTTAGAACATTGTCCGGTGTTTTACCCCTCTGTGGAAGAATTTAAAGACCCGATGAAGTATTTTGAAATCATTGGACATAAGTTACGGGATTTTGGGATAGGTAAGATCGTGCCTCCTGAAGGATGGAGAGCTCCATGTGTGTTAGATACCGAGGTGAGTTGATCAAAAAAAAGATCGGTAAACACAAAACAAAAACGAATTTCAGATGATTTCATACCCCAAGCTTTTTATACCGCTTTCAATCCAAAAAGGAAATCCTAGCTAACCAATCCCATTTGATCTTTTTTCGCACACAAAACCTCAGTCATTCAAATTCAAAACCCGACTTCAAAAACTAAACTCAATGGAAGCCTCAGCCCGAGCGAACCTAAATTTTCTCGAACAACTTTTCCTATTCCATCGACAACAAGGCACGACCAACAGTTTCCTAACGCCCACTAAGATCCAAGTCCCTAATATCAATCATCGACCTGTTGATCTATGGAGGGTAAGAAAAGGAGTCAAAGCCATGGGAGGGTATGAAACTGTTAGTTCCTCCAACCCCCCCAATCATTCAATTACCGAAACCCTCCACTGATTAATCTGGCATTTCGATCGTAGGTTACAGCTCAAAGGAAATGGTCTTATTTAGCTAAAACGTTGGGGTACGATGTGGTCAGATCACCAGCTATCGCATTCCAGTTGAAGTCCACTTACTTAAAGATCTTAGTCCCATTCGACGAGTATATGATCCGAGCCACTTCGTGTCTGTCTCCCTCAAAACCGTCTCATAAGTTCTCGCCTGTAGACTCTTTATCACCTCTTACTTCTCCTGTGGATCATGATCGGATTGAGGGGGATTTGAAGAAATCGAATGGAGCGAAAGCTTTGGGTACGTGGGTTTCTCTCTTTTGGGGGATTGTGGGTGGTTGGGTTGGGCTGCTTTTGATTCGGTTTGTGGTTTTTTTCGATTGTAGATAATGAACAAGGTGGATCAGGTAAAGATCTATTGAACTAAACTCATGGATCATCATATTCCAACTGAATTTGTTGGTTTTTTTGTTTAAAGCTAATCCTAATGATACACCAGTGGGTAATAATGGACTTTCGAGAGAGAATTCAACTTGGGATGAGACGATTGATCGGGGCGGAGAAGTGAGTTTATCAGATCCATTAAATCTTTTTGATTGTTTCACCTTTTAGTTGATTGGGAATTTTATTGGGTGGATAGATTTGTGAGATTTGTGGATCGGATGAAGACGATCCGAACATATTGTTATGTGATTGTTGTGACAAAGGTCCGTCCTATGCTCGAATCTCCAAACGCATAGAAAGCAAAGAAATTCAATATATATTCATTTGGATTTCGATCAGGATTTCATTTACAATGTTTAAGACCTGCATTAGAAAAAGTCCCAGAAGGGAATTGGTTTTGTGATAAATGTATACTTTCGACGGGAAATGAATTCGGATTTGAAGAAGGCGAAGAATACGATTTATCGAGATTCCAAGTCCGAGCTGATTCATTCAAGAAAGCATGGATCGAATCACATCCGATTCCTGAGAAATCGTTCAAATTAAGATCGCCGATCAAACATCAAGATCAGGTGAAGCAAGAAGAGGATGAGGAAGGAGATGAATGGGGATTGAAAGAGTTTCAGGATGAGTTGGCTTTGGAGGATCATATCGAACGAGAGTTTTGGAGACTTGTGGAGTCGCAAGCTGAGCCTGTGGAAGTGGAGTATGGAGCTGATATCCATTCATCAACTTACGGAAGGTAAACCCATTCATCGCAACTCTTCAATCCATTTGAGAGATTGATTTTGGGTTTTCTTGCTTGATAGTGCATTTCCACATGTGGAAAAACATCCATTGGAACCTTACGCTAAAGATGGATGGAATCTGAATAACTTGCCCATCGCGCCTGGGTCATTGCTTAGGTATATCAAGTCTGATATTGCGGGGATGACTCAGCCTTGGATATATGTGGGGATGGTGTTTTCGACATTTGCTTGGCACAAGGAAGATCATTATACTTACAGGTGAGTTTCAAGCACGACTTTACTGTATCTGATTGGGTCTGAAGTTGAAATTGTTTTGAATAGTGTGAATTATCATCATTGGGGTGATACGAAGACGTGGTATGGAGTCCCAGGAGACGATGACGAGAAATTAGAAACAGCAATGAAACAAGCAGCACCTGAATTATTTGAACAACAACCGGATGTGATGTACCAACTGGTCACCTTAATGTCACCAGGCCGGTTGAAAAAAGCGGGAGTTCGAACGTATGTGTGTGATCAAAGACCGAATGAATTTGTGGTGACTTGTCCGAGATCTTATCATTCGGGTTTTAATCATGGATTCAATTTGAATGAAGCGGTGAATTTTTGTTTACCGGATTGGTTGAAGGATGGGAACCTTTGTGTACAACATTATAAACTTTTACATAAACTTCCGGTCTTTTCTCATGATGAATTGTTAATGACGATCTTCACTTATGAAAAAAGTCCAAGGGTTTCAAGATGGTAAGGATTTTTAAAAAAAACATATTTTCAATGGGTTTTGATTTGATTTGGGTTTTTTCTTGGTTCATAGGCTTTTACCACATTTTCGTGAAATGGTAAATAGAGAATTACGTGAACGAGAAAATGCAAGAAAGTCCATAGCAAACTTATCACCAGAAGTGATGATCGTAGCAGAAGATTTACCAGAAGATCAAATCCAATGTCATTATTGTAAAAGTTTAGGATACCTTTCACATGTGACTTTAACGTCGAATGGTGCAAAGGTCTCGTGTTTAGAACATAGTCATACTTTAGGTGATGGGGTTAAGTTATTGAGGTTGAAGTATTCGGATGCGGATCTGGAGGCCATGTTGGCTAGGGTTAGTAATCGGTCCACGAAAGCTGGTAGGGTTGTCGATCTTACTGGGGTTGAACAAAGAACTTCGGGTCGGAAAGTAAGCTTTCCAACATGACTCTTTACTTGATGTGATTGTCTCATATTTTGATTTCGTTTGTGGTGTTTCTGTAGAGAAAACCTTCAGCTGCATTACTTGAAGCGGCTCGAGCGGCTTTACCATTGGCTCAGAAAATGAAACTTGGTCATTCAACTGAGTTAGATGGCAATACTGCTAACACCCATGACTCTAGTATCGATTATGATGCAGATGAAAGGATGGAAGAGATGAGTATGGATAGTGAAATGCATCATCATATGATGTTAGGACACGAAGCAAAAGAACCTAAACTTGAAAAAGTAAAAGACGAAGTGGGTACATGGCTCTCATCAATCAAAAAAGGAACTCCATCCACAATGGCTACACCTACTTCATTACCTACCCAAGCTCTTGGAACACCGGTTTCACAACCTCGTTCAAAAGGAAAAGCCCAAACTGTTAAACTTACTCAAAATGCTTCACCACAAGAATTCCAAACACCACTAGGTCAACAAACCACACCGATGATCGATTCACCTAACCCTGATCTTAATCAACAACCCATCACACCTGCTTCTGCTACTGGCAGTACATCTAAAGCAAGAAGACCATCTACACATGCGAGACATGCGATTCCAGGGAAGAAACGTGGAAGACCACCTAAGAGTGCTGAACTTCGAGCTTCTGAAGCGGCTGCTAAACTTGAAACCAAAAGACTTGCGGATTTAAAGAAACAAGAATTCTTATTACAAGCAGCACAAAGCTCTAGTACCACCACACCGATTTCAAAATCACCTTCTCAATCACAAACTTCAACCATTCGAATGCCAGTTGTAGCACAAATTGATGTAGCTGGTTCTGCTTCGATTGTTACACTTGAGAATTCATTGGATTCTCAATCACCTATCCCACCGAGATTAATAGAACCTGTACCTAATTCACGTAAACGCAGACGAAATCATTTACCAATCTCACCTGAACCTATCGAACCTGAAAGTTTAAGATTAAAATTCAATTCGAATCCTCAATCTCAATCTCAAAACAAACCATCAAGTAATGTGATTAAAATTAAACCGATCTCTAGATCTGTTTCACAACCTTTACAACCATTCGGAACTCCAAACCATTCTGAATTATTAGAGAAATTTAAACAAGAAGCTGATAAGGCAACTGTTGAAGGCAACTCGCCATCCATTGAACGATCGGTTTTAAAAGAATATTTCAAAGTTCGGATGTCAGGAAGCCATCCGAGTGTTGAACCGAGTTCGAATCATCAACTCCCATCCTCAAGTTCCGATCATCATCCTCATCGTAGTTCGACTCCTTCTAGTTTATCCAACATCTTGAATCCTGTGAATTGTCAAGCAAGGAAAGAAAGTTTTGAACCGATCTTAACCCATGATTTTGAACCACTCGTTGAAAGTTCTTCTGCACCACCTGCACCACATCCATCTCATTCTCATTCTCGTTATAGCCATCCATTGCTTTCTCCAACTTCTAATGGCAGATCTTCTCAAAGTTCAGGACCTATGTCTAATTATTCGACTACTTCTTTGGTACCCGGTACTTCTTCTGCTTCTTTGAATCGAGCATCGGATTTTGCTCATCATCATCGTCATCTTCTTCATCATTCTCCGCATCATCATCATTTTGAGAATGGAGGAGTTCTGCTGCCTTCTTCACTACCACCACAATCACAATCACAATCACAGCAACAGCAACAGCAACAACAACAACAGCAGCAGCAGCAGCAAAACCCACTAAAATCGACTACTCCTAGTAGTACGCCTCCGTCGATGCCTAGGTATGGTTTAGATTAATAAGATTTGGAAACTTCAGGAATGGGGATTTTTGAGATGAATGGTATGAAGAATGGAGAAAGGTAAAATGAATTCATTAGTTCATATGTTTTGTGAGACTTTTTTTTCTATTTTAGGGGGAAAACAGAGAGAGAGAGAGAGGAAGGGGTTTTGTAGAGCTTTGTGGTTTTTATCAAAATTCGGTTTCTTATTTGCTTAGTTGTTTTGTTTTGTGATTTGTGATTTTTTTTTGGTTTATTTTTTTGAAAAAAAAAACAAACATTGAAGCTAAATGTATTCTTTTTTTTGAGTTTGATTGAGTTTGATTAAGTTTTTTTTGAAAGTGAAAAGTAAAAAGTAAAAAATTAAGGAGCCCAAAATTCAAATGTAATAACTCTTCAAAGCCAATCTTTTTTACATGGAATTGGGGTGACACTTGACTTGCAAATCAGGGATTGGGATTGATAGCCATCAAACTTTAAAGACAATAGGCTCATTTCTGTTACTCCCCTTGGGATAATTTGGCTTGGAAGGGTTCATTGGCAAAGAGATTGAGCAAAAGCTTGATTGATGGAGCACAGTTCGAGCGCGTTAAGATCTACTCAAACAAAATGTATTTCTAAACCTCAATTGATATCACCTAAACAAAGAAATTACTCAAGGACATGTATACAGAGATTGAGATTGATTTCTATGGATTCGAAAGTATGATACCCAATCAAGCTGGTAATGTACTCCAGCAGGTTAAGGATGGATTTGTAGAGAAGGAAAACAATGATTTAATCATTAGTCAAAGATGTGATAGATCTGATCAAAACTTATGTCGTCAAAAGCATTCCTACGTTCAAAGTATCAGTCCCAAAAAAGTTCTTAGCATGCAGCAGTACATGATTGCACAGATCGTCCAAAGATTCAAAACTTACCATCTCTTGGCTACATCACCATAAAGTAGTTTGTTTGAGATGAAGTGGCGATATATGGAAGTTCAGTCTTGAACTCCGTCCAATCTCGATGAGCTGCTGAAGTGATATAACTATGAAACTTATAAACAAGTTTACTTTGATCATAGATTTGTAATGGATAAGCTCCTTCATCACCAACATATCTAAACTCTGGATTCTCATTGATCCATCTAAGTTCGACTTTGTCTCCTAACTTCTCTGGGGTTTGTAAATCACGACAAACACGAATTCCTGCAGGAAGATTACCACTAGGAGCACTGAAGATAGGATGAGAGAATGCGAAGAGGGTGAAAGTGAGGAGTGAGAGGAATTTCATTGGATTCATCGGGGGTTTTTGTTTTATCTAGAGAATAGCATCAAGTGGGTTCTGTTAATTGGTTTTTCAAGAATTCGGAAAACCTTTATGGGTGGAGGAATGTCTGGTTTCGAAATCTTTATACCTACACTCGGGTTCACGAAGTAGTCTATGAAGTTTTTCGGTGTTAGTAACATCCGCTGAAGCTTAAATTTTCAAAAACACACCTGATAAGGAAGGTGGTTGCTTGGGGCGTGGAAGGAAGGTAATGGAGCCCAGGTAGCTGAACGATCTTAAAGGCAATGCACACGGTCAGATGATATCAACAAAAAAGAATTGAACCACGAATTGGTGAGGACAATAAGATAATATACCGGTGGAAAGAAAGGTTGTTACCAACACGATGAAGGGATCTGGTGGACGAGGAAAAAGGAAATCTATAGTGGGCAGGAAAGTCTTACTTTATAGGCGAAAACACTCTGGCAATCTGTACCTTAGGCTTCATCCACTACACATTATCTGCGATCAGAGTTTAGAGCGGTTGGTTCAATAAGTCTGGCACATTATACTATTCTTGTGCAACAAGTTCTTCAGACGATCATCGATTTTTTTAGACGAGACAAGGTAAGGTATTTACACCAAGGAAGCCTGAGCGAACCACCTTATCAATCTGGGGAGCGTCTCACTTGTTTAAAAAAATAAAGCTCAAAGTCAATATTTTGCTTGCCTCGCACCCGGTCGGCCAGGAGATTCAACTTTTGGTAAATCTCCTGTCCATCGGAGTCGAAGGGTGCTGGGTTTAAGTTTGTCTAGCCTCCAACCCGTAAAACGAACTGCTTAAGTCACTCTCAAAAACATGAAGTAATTATTACAATTCAGCTTTGGGGAACTCATAATGCTTCCTATGATCGCAGATAGGCATCCAGATCGTGATGTTTGAGTCTACCTGAGGAATACGAAAAACACCGTGAACGACTCCGGAGGATTCAGGGAGAGTCAAGACCCAATCATTACCGCATAAGGCATACACGGTTTGAAAGCCACTGGGTGTGGAAAATAATCACCTGTTCGGTGATCCCGTGAAGAGAAACAGCTGAAAAAAGACTTCCCTTACATACTCAACCTCATGACCTCACCCATAACCCCACACCGCACCGTAAAGTAATAACCACGGATTTATGCACCATGATTGAAATGTAGATTGGAACAGCCAAACACATCCTTTTCCCCTAGATCAAGGGGTTCTGACTCGAGCGGGTCTGAGCGGGTAGGTGTGCAATTTCAAGGGACTTCAAGCAACGAAATATACAAGATGCCTCATCCAGTCTTCATAGTTATTGACAAACGCGATAGAGTAGGCTACATGAGGATGGGTGTGTTCCATTGTAAGGAAATCAAACCCTTGTTTGATCAACTCAGCATGGCGCAGGACAGCAGAAATAATCTGCGTGAAGATCAATGGGACCCAGAAAAAGATAAAGATATATTTCCAATCAATGGCAACAGTAAGTACCCTGATCATGCAAGAAATTCCTGCAACGCCACGCCCAACAGAAATCTTCGGATCCAAACGATCTCATCCTACAACTCAGCTTGAAGGAAGATATCAAAAATTCTTCAAATACTCCAAGCCAAAGGTACCTAGTTCATATCTCCATCCCATCAGCGTTTCATTTACTATCATTTCATTCCCAATCACTTGTTCATAACATCTTACTCTTTCTACACAAGACTCTTCGCCACACCGCATTTTTTATATCCTTGTTTTCATCGCCATGTTCATCTCACCCGTCATCATCGCTGTATGCCAGTTGTTGTTACGATCGTCAGGTGCGGAAGCTGCAGTAGCGGCACCCNCCCGCAGCTGCCAGCGCTAAAGGAGACACACATGTGGTGTTAGATTATGGTGATTTCAATGGAAAAACTCAGAGTGGATTAGATACTTGGTTCTCAATCCCCTATGTAAGTCAAATCAGCAAACTTGGCAAACACCCTCAGATGATAATACTTACGTATCTTTGTCCACTCAGGCGGAACCACCTCTTGGCGCCAGACGTTTTGCGTCGCCTGTTGCTCCTACCAAGAAATATCCAAACTTTGATGCCACCGTTAGTCTAGAGATACTTTGCTTTCTTTGCAAAAGGTTCAATCATCTAACTGCAACCCATGACCCTCAATAATAGAAAGTATCACCCGGATGTCTCACCACTGACCCTCTGGCCGGTTCAGACCCTTCTGCCTTCAATGCAACCATCATAGGTGTCTTGCAGTCACTTCCACCAGGCGTACAGACAGCTACCGAAACCAGAAAAGGGCAAGAAGACTGTTTGACTTTAGATGTAAGCATTTACTTTTTCTTCATCTAAACTCCTTACTAATAGTAATACCCTCACTCGGGCGTTTTACAGGTGACCAGACCTTCCGGGATACCCAAGGATCAAAAGTTACCCGTCATCTTTTGGATTTGTGAGTGATTTATTTCATGTATTCAAATACCCTCAACAAATCTCCAAGTGCTCATCGTCTTTTTCATCCTACATAAAGCTCAATCCGCTTCAGGAACTGTCAACCCAGCAGGTTTGATGGCACGCGGAAAAATGATTGGGAAACCATTCATCTGGGTATCAGCAAACTGGAGATCAAGTGTATGAAAACTTATTTTTGATTTAGATTTGACAAGATCCTAACTATGTGCCTACCCCATCTAGGCATTTGGGTTCTTGGGTGGTAAGGAAATGGCCGCCGCTGATGCTGGCAATCTTGGGTTGAAAGATCAAAGATTGGCCATGGAATGGGTTCAGGTACATACTCTCATGAGATCCCAATATTCACACACGCTAATATACATTTGATTTTGCCTCACAGAAACATATCGCCAACTTTGGAGGTGATCCCAAACGTGTCACTCTATATGGATCTAATTGTGCGTTACTGATTGCTTCCTCAAGGGGGATTCCTTGCATTCACTCACCTTGAAGATGTTACTTTGCTTACCTTGCCACTTTCTGGCATCTCATCTTAGTGGGATCCATGGCTGTATCTCACCAATTGGTGGCCTACGACGGTGCTAGCAAGGGATTATTCCAAAGTGCCATCCTCGGAGGAGCTGTTGCTCTTCCCAGTCCTAGTAAGTCATCATCAATAGCCATCTCATTTTGAAACTCACTTGAAATTCACCAAGAACGATATCTATTCAGAAATGGAAGCGGGTCAAGCAATCTATGACAAGTTTGTCAAAGCAGCTGGGTGCCCAGTCGGAGCTGGATCACTCGCTTGTTTACGTGAAGCTAAAGTTGAAAAATTAGTGTAAGCTTCACAAACAGATCGATCCGCTATCACTCATCCAACTTACTGATACCTCACAATGACGTTTTTTCTTTAACAGAGCTGCTGCCAACACTTTCCCTGGAATCTATTCTCGACTTCGATACCCGTTACCATTCCATACATATATCGATGGAAAGTTTCTCACAGCATCTGCTCAAGATTTAGCAAAGGCAGGAAAAGGTACAATAATCTTTCAAACCGATGCTTTCCGTCGCATCACTTGTTTCTAATCTTTCTTTCTTATCGATCGTAGTCGCCAAGGTTCCTATCATCTTAGGATCATCTGATGATTCTGGAACTTTAGACACTTTGGTTGAAGATGCTCATATCTTTAATGAAACCGGTGTTACCCCTTGTGAGCCGTTTTGAATCGCCTTTGAAGCATAGGTCAAAGAGCTGAACGTTTGGATGGTTTCCTTTTTGATTTCTAGGGTTACAACAACTTCTTCCTGGTGCTTCGCCCAGTGGGATCGCTGGACTTTTGAAATTCTATCCTTCTGATCCAGCTCAAGGTTCACCCTTCAATACCGGTTCGCAAAACCGATTGAACGCTGTCTCAAAGCAAATGGCAGCTCTGTTTGGTGATATTGCTTACCAAGTGAGAATAAGTAACATACCTAGGATAACTTCGTTTCAATACTGACACCGGGGTTTTTTTCATCATCTAGGGTCTTCGAAGATTCTTCTCGCAATCTGTTCAGGCCTCTATGCCAATCTATGGATTCATTGACCGTGGATTGAAATCAACCAAATACCTCGGTAGGCTGACGATACTTATTGACTTATAATACTTGAAGACATACTAAACCTCTTCTTTCTAACTGTTATCCCAGGTTCATACTCTGGTGTAAACACCGTAAGCGCCTTAAGAGCCCCAAGCGCAGGAAGAAGCGCGGACATCCAAACCCGTTACTTAAACTTCGTTTACACCAATGACCCAAACCCCAAAGGAGCCAAAGTTCAATGGCCTAAATACGGACCTACTGCTCAATTAATGGAATTCTCTGATGCTGAATCTGGAAAGATTGTTCCTGATAACTTTAGAAAAGAAGGAATTCAATATTACATTGAAAACATCATGGGTGATAGTGCTAAGGGTAAACCTTCGGCTCAAGTCTTACAATAGATGATCTCAGATTCTCTTCCGAGATCGTTCTTTGCTACTTCCTCACTCTTTTGCTGAAGTTTGTAAAATACAAAAAGGAACAATCTAAAATGATTTCCATCCATAAAAAGTTGTATATCTTACATTTTGTGTTTCATTGTTGTCTTTTTGTAAACTTGTATCATGTTGTCACTGAGCATTTGAAAGTACATATCCACTCTTTGCCCCTATACAAGGTGTGGATGTACCCTCCATGAGCGAATATCCCACTCGATCAGGTAGGAAACTCCATTGAACAGAGTGGTGTTGACTGGGTTCGCGACTTTGTTCATCACCGGTTTTGTTTGCCATACGCTTGCCTGCTTGCCCCGAGCTCCCTTCTTGTGTGCAACAGTCCTCGTAAGCTTCCGTAAGGAGTCTCATCCATATCTCCTCTTTGTGTGCGTTGTTTGCGTTTCTACAACTCATCCGTCGTCGTACTAGTAGAACACACGAGAATATGATAGTAGCTGTAAGTTCTATAAGGCACTTCACGCAACGGCATAAGAATAATGCAACACACGATTTGCATGGTGCTTCATGGGCACAGACAAACGACCAAGTAAGCCACATGGAGAGGATGTTTTCCATTGAAAGGAACTTACACCCTGATTTTGATCAACCCAGCACGGCGCAGCACATAAGCAATGCCAACAGACCGTGTGAAAACCGATGGACCAAGGCAAGGATGGAGGTAATTCCAATCAAATAGCAACAGACCCTGTTCTTGCACGGCCGCCTTGCAATACCACGCTCAACAGAATGTTCGGATTGAAGGAATTTCATCCTACAATGTAGCTCGGGGAAGGCCGATGAGAATTAGTTGGATATCGAAAGGAAAGCTACCTTATCTAAACTTACTCGTCCCTTCAGTTTTTCATCCACTGATCATTTCGTTCTCAATCACTTGTTTATAATTCTTTTGGTCCCTTAATTTTTTTTACCCAAGCTTCTTCGCCACACCGCCTTTTGTTATTCTTGTTTTCATAGCCATGTTTACTTCACCTCTCATCATTGCTGTATGTCAGTTTTTGTTACAATCCTCAGGAGCGGGAGCTGCAGTAGCGGCACCCTCATCTGCAAACGCATCTG